>JANHFK010000116.1:239428-255075 GCA_036250565.1 Sibynophis collaris
AAGAAAGAAAGAAAGAAAGAAAGAAAGAAAGAAAGAAAGAAAGAAAGAAAGAAAGAAAGAAAGAAAGAAAAAAGAAACTGTCTGCAGTAGTCAATTTCTTGTCTGATTTGCAGCCAAACCAGCACTGCAGAATTGGTGCCACATCGAAAAGAATGAGGCAGGTTTACAGTAGACCTGTCAAGCTATAACCAAGCCAATCATAGCCCTCAGTTAAGTCATTTAAGTCTCCTTCTCCATATTCCATGGATTGTCTGGATGAGAGGCCTTTCATTTTCCCAGGGAAAAAAATCATTAATTTCATGCCAAAACACTTTGGCCCAGCTTCAGTTTGCCTCAGCTGTGGGCTGCCTATAAGAGGAAGGTTTTCTGGCATGATCATGTCTTCAGAACCAGTGAATGGAACATTTTTTAACCCATAGTAAACATCTGTATTGATGAGTCCTTAATCCAATTTAAATTTACAAAACTGTTGCCTCACTTCAGTGGCTTAGTTATCCTTCACTAACTTTCCACATGTAGGAATCAAGAACAGGGTTATTCAATATGATTCAGATTATCCACTCTTATTTAGAGGGAGAAAATTGGAGTAGTAAATCCAGCTTGACAATTACATGGCATTTTCCTTCTGATATAAAGCCAATGTGATAGGCTGACTCAAAAATGGTCAGGAAATGCCTTCTGGAAAAGAGCTTGGTGCTCCATTCCCCACTTGTAACAGCAGAAAATAGATTTCATGAAATGTTACCAGACAGAAATCCTCAAAGCACTATATCAAGCAGCTTTCTATGTGTATTTCAATATGCAAGACCCATGAGTAATAAAAAGTGCATGTTTAACTCCATCAGGGAACCCCAATTATTCCTTGGCTTGACTTCATTTATAAGTAGTAAATGGGGCCATCTTCCCCCCAAAAATCAGAAAATAGTTATTCCTCCTCCCCTGAAAACTGATGATAAAAATTAGGAAAGCTGTAGTCCTTGCCTTGTATTAGTTGGAATATAGCAGAACCTGAGTGTCTTACTGTCCTTTCCAATAGATCTTCTTTTGCATTGGGCCATAATCTATGATGCTTTCCACAATCTTTTTCCTGGTGTTAGGAAAAACAAAAGCAGCAACAAATGAGCATCATTTCTGTCAATATATCTATTCCTTTCTAGTGACTAGGACACTGAAAGCACAGTATTATAGTCTTATCTGAAAGTCAGTTTTTCAGGATGTCTTTATAGTTAAGAATCCATGGAAGCAACCCTAGTATCCATGGAAGCAACGGCCGGTCTCGGATAACTCTCTCATAATCTCCTCGCTTGGGTTTTTAAGAAGGGGTTTTATTATAATGTAATACTTGGGGTTTTTAGGACTGTTTTTAGGGTTTGGGTTTTTTAAGGGGTATCCAGTTTAGATTTAATTATTTTTAACTGTTTTTATATTTTGTATTTATATGTTTTTTAAATATTGACGGGAAACCGCCCTGAGTCCTGCAAAGGAGAAGGGTGGTCTAAAAATTTAATAAATTAAATTAATTAAATTATTATGCTTATGAGATTACTCCTTCAAGGTAGGACAACTCAAGAAAAAGATAAGACACCACAAAGATTACAAGAATTCTATTTTTTTGTGATATCTATAGAACATTAAAAGCTTGACAGCGGTTCTTTCTATTCCATTTTCTACCAAATAAAATCAAGGCAGAGTTATTTTGAGTTTCTTTCTCAAACCTTCTACTTTCCTAGGATTGAATTATTAATTTCCTTCTTTAAGAGCTCATCCATTCTTTCATCAAGGAATTTCCACATTACTTTACATTCCTACATGATCTGAAGATTGTATATCTCAAGGGTTCCTTATTTAGAGGGAGAAAGTTTGGCACCTACAGAAGCATTCACTTTGCTTTCTAATCTGGATAAGAAACATAATATTCAAGCCATAATACAGTCAACATCAGGACCGGAAGTTCTTAGTCTAATACCAGGAACTTTAATGACAGTCTTTGTTCTTATATGCAACAAGTTGTCCTTGACTATGGCCCATAATATTCCAGTTTGAAGCCAATTAAATCATTCATTAAATTTGTATCAGATTTATTCCATCATATATTCATGACTCCAGGTTACCTTTGGGATTCTGCATATGTAATCTGAATGCTGTTTCATTGACGCATTTAATATTTTGTTTGCTCTATGTTCTCAAGTCTTCAGCTTAATGCTAGGCAGTCCAATTATTTTCTGATTTGATTTCATATGAAGTCAATGAAAGAATCAAATAATTAACTGGGTCAATTTATTAATTTACCATATATTTTATAGAAATTTACATATTACTGATGTAAAAGTTTAATAAGGATTATAGAACATATTGGTTAGGTTTTATCTGGACAAATTTAAATATAATAGCTTAATACCACATATTTACTGAAGGCAATGATGAGAAATGCTGGAAGTTGTAGTTCAGCTTTATGAAAGGAAAGGAAAGGAATCTTTGTATTATTGTAAGCAGGGGGTTGAAAGTAAGGAGATTGTGTTTCATCCAATTTGCACAAAAACAAAAATGGGTGCCCATTGAGAGATGGCTGGGTGGTGAGTTTCTATGGTTGAGATCTGTTCATTTACTTAATGGCCATTATTGATTCAGCCAATACTTTATTAAAGATAGTGACTGCCAACCAACAGAGGACATAGGAGCCTAGCAGCCAAAATTAGATGCCCATAGGAAAGTGTAGATTCTGAAGAGGAGGGAATGTGGTATAGTACTGTTATAAAACAGAACAAAGATTGCTTATCCATTTGACTAAACCTTCCTTATAAAATTAATCCTTTTCTTATATTTCCATATTTCTAGCTTCTGTTTCTGTTGATTATATATATTAATGTGATGAATATTATTGTAAATATTATTAGTATTATTTCTCAAAATTATTTGTACGCAGACAACACACTGTTTATTTAGAAATGGAATTGTTTATATTTAATAAAACTTTTTTTTTTTAAAAGAACAAAGATTTATTCTCTCTGAAGGGTTTAAGTTAGCTCAGGTAGAAAGTAGCCTATTTGAATCACAGCTGGAAAATATAGGCACAGGATGCATTTGTATTGAGCTGGGAGTGAGAATACGATGACAATATCCACTCTTGCATTCAGTGATGTGTCTATATTGGTAATGAGCCAAGCAGGAAATTTGAATCTGCCCAAGATGCTCTTTGTAGAACTGCTGATTATAAACTTAAATAATAAATAGAACACTATGAACAAGTTATGACCTGAAAGGGAAGCACACAATTTCATGATCTCATAAAGCCAGTGGTGAAATCCCATTTTTTTTACAACCAGTTCTGTCGACGTGGTTTGGTGGCCATGGTGTGGCTTGGTGAGTATGGCTTGATGGGCGTGGCAGGGGAAGGATATTGCAAAATCTCCATTCCCACCCCATTCTGGGGCCAACCAGAGGTGGGTTTTGCTGGTTCTCCAAAATACTCAAAATTTCCACTACCGGTTATCTGAACTGCTCAAAATTTCCGCTACTGATTCTCCAGAACCTGCTGGATTTCACCCCTGCATAAAGCCCCCAAAACGTTGCTTTTTCAGTGAGTTTGGAGACCACAAATCGAGACAGAGCCAGTCAAGTGGCTGATTTGATTGTGTTGTTGATGCCAGCAGGGATGGGGATCGTTTTTGTTCTGAGTTTTATTATATGAGGGGGGGGGTTAATGTTGTAAACCACCACGGAGTCACCTATGTGTGAGTTTGGACAGCTACCTAAATTTGTATGTAAAAATAAATCACCTATTAATTATCTTAATTCAGTCTTTTTTATATTTTCATTCCAAGTCTTAAACTGCACTTTTGGATTAATGGGTATTAAGTAAAACATGGTATTCAGCATTGCTTTTCTTTGCAAATCCTAGGAAGATACCATCTGGTGGCAAGCTGGTTCTGACACTTTCAACAGATGCCTGCGAGGGGAAAGAGAACTTTGTCCGTTACCTTGAACATGTTCAAGCAGTTATCACAGTGAACTCTACCAGAAGAGGGGATTTGAATATCAACATGACCTCACCAATGGGGACAAAATCTATCTTGCTGAGTCGGCGGCCAAGGGATGATGATTCCAAAGTGGGCTTTGACAAGTGGCCTTTCATGACTACACATTCTTGGGGAGAAGATCCCAGAGGTACTTGGGTTCTCGAAGTTGGGTTTGTTGGAATCTTCCCCCAAAAGGGAGTCCTGAAAGAATGGACATTAATGCTACATGGAACTCAAAGTGCACCCTACATAGACCAAATAGTGAAAGATTACCAGTCTAAACTGGCCATGTCCAAGAAGGAGGAGTTGGAAGAGGAATTAGATGAAGCAGTAGAGAGAAGTCTCAAAAGTATATTAAACAAGAATTAGCACTGCTTTGCATGCCAAATGGCTAGATTTCCCCTTTGTCCTTTCCTGTATGTTCCCATTAGGCATATAACATTCAATGTCTCTCGATCACTATCCAACCTTTCATTCTACAATGGTGCATTGTCTAATTTAAGTACAGTGGAAATTTCTGAATTCTGAGCCACAAATATATGATTACAAACCAATTACTTTGCAAGAGTGTATGGCTGTAACTATTTTCATTTGAAGACAAATTATTTCGGGGAGGGGTATTTTATTTTGTTTTGCTTCATTTGACCTCATGCAACATGAAAGAACAACTGGCAAAGTTATGGCCACGTTTCTTTATATATTTTTATAGCAGATACATAATTTACAATTTTATTTTAAATTTTGGAAGAGCGCTTGCTGATGTAGATTTGCTGAAATATTGCCAGTTATAAAAAAGGGGAAATAAATATCAAAATTTGAGGTTCTAAATTATATTTTATTTATGTTTTCATGAATTCCTTTGAAATTAAACAAAAGCTGCTGCAAAATCTTGCGTCATTCTCCTGCTGAAATTTTTTCTCATTGCTGGCTGCTATTGGCCTTTGAAAAGTCTATATTTACTAACCAATATCTTCACCAGCATTTAGCAGTAAGAGAGATAATTTTTTTGGCAGGAAAGTGGTGCAACTGTTTATTTTATTTATTTATTAAATTTGTTCGCTGCCACAAGGCAACGAAGGTTTACATAGGTTTTTTCTTTAAAAAAAACCCCCTCTCTTCCCCAAAACTCAACAAAACGTTTAAGCACAGATTTATTTATTTTTTTTTAAGTCTAAAATAGAGTTTGGTCCTAAAATCATTTCAAGCACATTCCCAAAGCCAATAAAATAAGAATCATAGCTTGTCAATAGTTATAGAATACCAACTCTATTATGCATTATCACAAACTGCAAGCCTTTAATATCCTTGCACTAAGCCTATTGAATTCAGTGGGAGTTAATTTTTGTTATATTAAAAAAGAAATTGCCGTAAAATAAATAGATGAAGTTGATGGGCAAGCTAGTTTTCTGAGTTGTAATGTTTACCCAGGTTCATAACCACAGCTTCAAGCTATCCCTAGGCTGAAAAAAGTCACCAATCAGTATCAGAAGTGGAAGTATTGATATCAGTAGTAAGCACCTCCCTTTGCTTTATTATAGTTCTTTTGGCAGACCAGCTGTACAAATAATTTCCCAGTTTATGTAGCACACTTTGACAACTGAATTTGTTGCTTGTTAATAATTTCCTAAAGAGCAGGGAGATATGTACTCTTTGGAAGATACATCTAAATGAAATACTATGTAGAGTTTCTGCTATATTCATAATCCCCACATGAGTTATAGTGTGGTTGTTCTTCTGAGATCTTGAGCTCTAAGCTAGAAGTGATAATTGTGCCCATGGCTGCCGATTCATTGTCCTGCTTAGATTACTTTTCTAATGCCCTCATGTGAACAGATGTAATATTAAAAGATCGATCGGGCAAGCTAATCCTTGATCCCAGTGTGCCAAATCATGGATTAGGAAAATAGTGTAGTGACAGTGATAGTGACTATGGTGAGGTTCCCACTAGTGATGTGAAGCATCTTCTAGTGACCTATTGCTACCGATGAAGCAAAATATTGTTATTTCAGCACAACAATAGTTGGATAACACTGAAAGGTGTTCTATGTGTCTTTGAAGATCCAACCTTTCTCTTTTCAAAAGCAAAGAATGATCATGTTGATTGGAGAGAGAAATAAGCATCTTTACCAATACTTTATGCCCACTTCTTATCTCTTCTCATCTCTGTCCTCCCACCTAAAATAACTTTGACTTTACACACCAACCTTCTGTTTATGATCATGAAAGTTGCCCTGGTGGATTCCACGGGAATGAGAGACACATTTTACATCAAGCACATGAAATGGACATGAATGCTAACCTGCCTGGCAAAATTATTAACCCAAAATCCTGAGGAGAAAATACTCACAAATCAATCAATGTTTGTCTTTCTCCTCACTCCTCACTAATATTCTCACAGTGAGGATAAATGATGGGAAGAGCTGCTTAATTTTTTTTTTTTTGCAAAATTTGGGGAAGTGGGGAACGTTGCTGAAGTTCTTCTGTTCCATAGAAACTCCAGAGTGCAGAAATCAGAATGATGTCCGAAATTCAGTGTAAAGAGAGTTTGATGCCAAGGAGGTAGTGTTAGCTGTTCCTTCTCTGCATTCAGATTGGATTATAATGCACCATAATGTCCCTAGATACTTCTTAGACTCTTCATTCAGTACAGATATTACAAGAGATTGGATGGGGGAAAAATTCTCATGTGAGAATTTGGACTGTGTGAAATGAAAGCAGAAGCAAGCACAATTTGGTGCTCACATTAATGGCTTCAAAACCCAGCAAGTAATGTTGTTTTACCCTTTGCTTGATGTTTTCATACTGGGCTTTGGATTCTTAACAGCATTCCAATTTTTTGCTTCTGCTAGTGCTCTGCATGCAAATAATGACTCTAATGAAATGTGGAATAATTAGTGTCTAATTCTCAATGCAAAATGCATTAGGGCACACATAATTTGTGTAGTGTTTCATACAAATTTATGGGCTGCAATAATGTTTAAACTGTCTCTCACACTTCTTTGTGTTTCTCCAGTCTATCTTTTTAATGTGTGGTATTTGCAAAGATAAAACCTTAAGCATTTCTGTTATAAAGCTGTCTATTCGGAAGTGGGTTTTGGAAATTTATAAATCAAAGACATGGATTAATGAAGCCTCAGAACCAAAATAGTCTGGAGATATATATGTAGATCTATCCCTTGATCTCCAGATACAGGAATCAATGAACAATAAGAACACCAATATTTCAGATTAAAAACCATCATAAATCCAATCATTCAAAAAAGAAAAAAGAAAATGGAATAAAAGCCATACAATTTAAAAGCGAAATATAATAATACAGAACTAAAATGGTTAGTGGTACAAAAATAAAGCAAGCAGTGAACCAATCTCATTTCTTTTTAGAATGAGTTCAGCAGCTTAGAGTTTTGCAACTAAAAGACCTATCGTTTTTCTACTCACTGATTAGCGTCTCAGGTGGACCAAAAAAACTCAGTTTGTAAACCAAAGCCAGCACTCCAATATATACAATAGGTGTAGAAGACACATTTTTTTTACCAACTTAAGTTCAAAAACATTTAATTGACAATTTTCTGTTGAGTGTGTAATAATAATCTCAGAAAAATAACTAGAGCATAAAATGGCCAAAGGTTCATTTTTCAAAGAAAAGAACCACTGGTTTATTGCTAAAACTGGGCACAGATTGTCCTGGCCTTTTTGTCTCTTGATTCTGCAAGAACAACTTGGGACCCCCAGGTTTAAGTACCTTATATTTTTGAAATAATGTCAAATCCATAAAATATTGTATTCTCAATTCCAGATCAGTATATTGGTTGACCAATATCTCTGAGTTTTCCCAGCAACATTTACTGTAGGATCTTCATGGAATCCTAAAGAGAATTTAGCTATTTCTTATTACATGTCTCTGGTACAATTCCAATTTTTTTTAAAATCAGGATAATTATGAGGGACAATACTTAACTTTTAGTTTGAAAATTGAAGACTTTGGCTACACACAGTTGAGCTCTTTGAGGGTTAACTCATTATGGATACTTAAATATTTCTCAACAACTGAAAGTGTGTGATTTTGTCAGGGACAAGATCACGTGGCACCTTTATTTCATTTTTTTGTACTAAATCATTCCTTGATTAACTACACCAACTGTATCATTCCATCACCTTTTGTCTTTCTGCCTTTAATCTCAGAAGGTCTTCTGAGGGATCCTTCTGGTGGAAAAACTATTGCTTCTTCAACAAAAGCAATGTTATATAAAGCCCTGAATAGAAAGGTATAAGATGAACACATTAGAATAAATTGGGTTTACAGCAACTAATACCCAATACTTCTTTTGAACGGAGATGAGACAGATAAATAAAAGCGATAGAGACAGAAACAACTGATACTGTATAACCTCTTTGGTTTAGCCTCTGAAATCTCAAGAAGAATTTCAAATTTTAGCTCTGAGAAAGCTTCTGCTGTTTGGCACTTCCTTTCAGTTCCCATCTTCTTTCTTAACTTAACATTGTGCTACATTGACAACATCCACTGCCAATGTAATTTTCCTTTATTTTCTGCTTAACTTGAAAAAAATAGGAGTATTTACTCTTAAATAACTCTTGGGCTTATACTTCAAGGGTTATATTTTCTGCCTGTGAACGACCGATCTATCTGATTATTTCCAATATTAAATCATACTTACAGCATCACCCCTTATTTGTTCCCTTCACCTTGCCTTGCGGAGTTTTATTTATTTATAAGACAAACAATTTATTCTAATTTGTTTGCCTTATGCTTTTTACCTTGCAGGTTCATGCAGGTACCAGGTTGCCTCTCTCTGGAAAATGTTGAGCTGACTCAAAATGGTTCTTGTGAACTTTCCAAAGTGTCACCCTAATCAGACCTAGAAAATCTGCCGAATTTCAACAAGTAATCCAGAGTAGAGGGGTTTTATGTTATATATACAACTATTATAGCACAACACATAGCCCTTTACAGCTATTTATTCTAGTAATAGAGTTCATTGCCTTCTTAGTAAGATGTTAATTATTAGTGTCTTACAAAACAGAAGATAAAACTAAGGTTAAAGTGCTTGCCAGATGGCTGACTAGACACAGGGGGGCAAATTAATGGGCAGATGATAAAGCAAGTGGAATCTTCTACTGGAATATCGAAGTGATTTTCATGCCTCAAGATCATAGCATGTGCAGCTGTCATATTTAGGGAATAATGCTCAAAATGCTTCCCTTGCCATCTTGAGATTTTATTCCAGGGCCAGGGGCTCTATATCTATATCCCTCCGGTGTTAACAGTTCCTAATGCCAAAGTTTTATGAACCTAGGAATATGGAGTGCAGACTCATGAGTATCTCAACTTTCCCTAAGGGGAAAGCCACAGGTTATCCAAAATAATTATGGTAGGTTTTTTTTGCTGCTTCAAAACGTGACTCTTGGCTTGGAAGCAGAAAAGACTCATTTTGTTATTTCACTCTTTTTGCCAGGAAATGTAGCCACACTTGACTTTGCTTGATTCTTTCTGCTCGGCCTGATTGATTCCTGTCATGGGTAAATTGTTAGAACTTCTGGGATTTAGCAATAACGTGACATTAAAACAATGGGTTTTGGATGTAGAATGGAGGAGAAGTTGGGAGCACCAGGCTAATTAGTCATTTAAAGCAGTGTTTGTCAAACTTGGCAACTTTAAAATATGTGGATTTCAGCTCTCAGAATTCCTCATGTCTGGCTAGGAAATTCTGGCAGTCGAAGTCCACCTATCTTAAAGTTGCTAAGGTTGAAAAACACTGATTTAAAGCATTTTAAAAATCTGGTTTCCCATTGGGCTCCAGCTTCTAAACTTTACTCTCTGAGGAATCCTTTGTGCTCTCTGAGCTTGGTTGTTTTCTTGCAGACATTTCATTACCCAAACTAGGTAACATTATCAGTGCTAAGAGCACTACTAGTTTGGGTAATGAGCTATCTGCAAGAAAGCAACCAATCTCAGGGAGCACCAAGGACTCCTCATTTCAACCTTGAGCTACAAATATTTTCCTTTATTGGTTTTTATTCTCAAAAATTAAGAACATTCTTATTGGCAAATTTGCAGGGAATACTAGACTGCATCTGCCTTTATAGTCTGGATCAGGCAAAGACTTTACTGACTTCTTTCTATATTGCTCTTATTACAATGGCAGTGGGTTGTTTCTGATTGTCCCTTTACTATCTGAGCTCCCAGGGTCCACTGGCGCCTTTTATGCAGTTTATCTGTTAACCAGTAGAACTATTAATCACACATATAGGGTTGCTAGGTTTTGTGCTACTGGTTTGCATCCCTCAAAGGTTAATGATTGCTTGGCGCTGAATGCAGGCACTGGGTCGCCATGGTTCTTATCTCTTTTATTTTTAATTCAATTTTTATTTATATTCTTCCTATTTTCTTTCTCTTTTTAAAGAATGGACAGTGTTTACTCTCAATAGTGCTGGTCTTGTGATGGTAATAAAATGAGAATCTGTTCAATTATTTCGTAATTTATTTGTACTTGTGCCTTGCGGTACTGGGCACAGTCAAAGATATATTTCCTTTGCAAAGTGAAAACTAATCATATGCATTTTTCACCAAATCAGTTTAAGCATCTACTTTTCTTTGTTAATTTGCAATGAGTAAACTTGTTATTTGAGGGTAACTGTTATAGTTACTATATTGAAACTTTCAAATCTCCCAGGATGATTTAATTTATGAAGCTCCAATGCTGGATATCAAAAAGGCATGGCTAGTTATATGCTTGAATAAAAAGGGAGATTGTGCATTCCAGGTAAAGCTTTATAACAACATGTAAACAATTATGATGCACACCAGACAAATCTGAACTTTGTTGACCAAATAGAACATGGAACTTAAATGTATATTCCGACAATATGGGAATCATGTGAATTTATACCATGTTTCCCCCAAAATAAGACCCTGTCTTATATTTTTTTTGAACCCTGAAATAAGTACTTGGCCTTATTGCCATGCACTCAAAGCCCGATTGGGCTTATTATCAGGAGATGTCTTATTTTGGGGGAAACAGGGTAATACAGCCAAAAAATTTTCATAACTTGAAACTCCACCTGCGTAGTGGCTTCAATAGGCAATGTCCATAATGTGCAAAAACATGCAGGCCCTGGGACTATAGGAATCCTGTGAGTAGAGAGACTTGAAGGAAAATAAAAGCTACTGTATAGTCTCAAACTGTGTACTGATCTGCAAATATTTGCATTATTAAATTAGTTCTAGATTTTTTGTTTGTTTATTTGTTTGCTACCATGAATGGAAATTGGTACACCTTTTTAAACCCATGAATGTAAAACAGAGTTAAAGAATACATTGGGGCTTGTTCTATTCTCAGATTTTTGCATGAACGTGAGTGTTTTAATAACCAGAAGAGAAGGATTTTAATAACCAAATCCTTCTGACGACAGCACGAAAATTCTCAGCCACAATTGAGCACACTTTAAAATCAGAGACTTCCATTCCCTTTGATGAGAGAAGCACATTATAACCACATGCATCAGCATTTGTGGGTATTTTTGCATGAAACAATGGAAAACGAGGAAGTCTTTAGATAAACAAGTTGCATGGCCATAAATTCTTCCTAAAGCTAATTAAGAACAGACTTCCTTTGAATCTCATTGTTTTGGTTTAAACCATGATTTCTTAAAACTTAATGAGCATACAGTATGAATATGCATATCTGAGAGTAGAATTTGCTTCTACTGTGATGACTGTCAACTCTACTCTAGTCCTGTATGAAATCATTGCTCCATTGGAGACAAATATCCCTATTGGCATAATGCATTTTCATCAAATTCAGCAGTAGCAGGGAATCGAATACTGTAGGCATTGCAGCTATCTTTCCTTGCTGGTTTAGTTCATCTATACTTACATATGTAACCGTTTAAACCTTTGAAATTTAAACATTTAAACTTTTGCTATACTATATGGAATGTGTAGTATTAGCATACTGGCATTATCGTATGTTATATATTTATATAGACACATCCTATTGTAAATAAGAGTAAGAATTTATTGCATATATGCATACATACGTATGTATGTATGCATTTCTAACAGATGTGTACAGCCCATGCAAATTTATTTACTGTGAAAGAAAAAAATCACAATGTCGCAGAAAGCCTTCTAAATGATAATGGAGGGGCTCATTGAATTTATATGTAGAGATGCCATTGCTGTGATGTAAGTTTTCCATTTGAACATTAAAAGTCTTATATTGTAGCAAAATAACTAAATGGGTGTATATATTTTCATAATCCCAATGAAAAAGCAATGCTAAGGAGCAATGGCACATTTTGATATTAATAGTATTGTTATGTAGATAGATTCAATTTGTAGGATTTTAATTTATTGTATGCATCAGAATGCAGTTTTGAGTCCTTTTTGTGATACTGCTGATGCAAAATGATGTTTATTTATCATATTTTTTTTAAGTGAGAGTCATGGGATAAATTGTATACAGGTAATGAACTATGAAGCCCTGTGCTAATGTTTTATAATATGAGTAAAAATAAAAAGATATTGTAAAGCAGTAGATCCAAGCTTATCAATAGCTATGTGACAGTGTAGTCTTTACATTTAGATAAAAAAATATATGGCAGAACATGCTGGTATGATTGTTTAAGAGTTAGGTAAAGAAAACTTGCACTTTCTGGGAAAGGCAGTCTGTTCCCCATCTGTCTTTTTTATATTTAGACTAAATATAATCTAAGAACAAGTGAAATGAGAAGCTGAAGTCCCAAAATCTCACTAAACCATCTGCTGAAACTGACACGTGAATTGGTTTGCTATAGTAATCGGTTGTTTTATTAATTAATTAATTAATATATTTATACATGGATCTTTACAAACTGTTTTCCGGGGCCATCTAAAAACTACAGTGAAATATCTGCAACACTTTAGAACTTCATAAAACCTATAAAGCTAATTGTGTGAAAGGGCTGCATTGCTTTGTACTAAAAAGTAGTAAATTGGACATCAGGAGAATTTCTACAGGAAGAACATTCCACAAACTAGAGAGAACTATGGAAAAGGTCCATCTCTCATCACAGCTGGCACATCTTAAGGTAAGAGAAGACTTCCAATGATGCACATTGTTTCAAGTATTCAAGAACCAGGATTGATAATTTGAAGTGTGCCAACAAACAGATCAGGAATTACTGGATTAAAAAAAAAAGCTCTGGGAATATATTTCTGTTCTTTCAGAGCAGCACAAAATACAATACATTGCAATCTAATGAGCATGACTAATAACAGTGATTTATGTGCAACAGGAAGGCTCCATTGCCCATGTACACCTAGGTGAACTTTCCATTGGCATCCAATTGCTGCTGGCTTAGCTAATGGGGAAGGGTAATGTTGAAAAGCCTTACTTGTCAGGGTTCCAAATAACACCCCCAATGAAAGAAAACTCCCAGGCTTGAGTTTCCTCAAAGTTCCATTTTATTAGAGATGTCATATTGGCACATCTGGGAAAATCCGAATTTGAAAGTTTCCAGGTTTTCCCCACCCAAAGGAAAGTTCAAGACCCTGCCCAACACCCACAAGTCCAACACATGATCCAATCAAAGCACCGTCCCAACTGGAGATGCCTTCCAGTCACACCACTCCAGGTGCAGGGCAAGATGTCCTTGACTCTCTGAGAAAGGAATGTTATTATGACTATATATCACCCTCGCTCCATACAATCCCCCCCCTGCCAGTTTCCCATAGTAGTAAATGTGGCAGGCCTGAAGATCCAATGAAAAAGATGGCTTCCAGGCTTGACATTACTATTATTTTCCTGGTGCAAGACCATCTGGAAATTCAGACAGTTTCTGAAGAAATTGGAGAGCTCTGTGTTTCCAAAATGGTGATACGTGATCCCGTTATCATGATTCTAAAATCACTAGTGGTTTTAAGCATATTGTGGGATTAGCGCCTATGGATGGCTTCACTGACCTGGCCAGTACTACTTATTGGGAGCCACTACTTGCTTAGTGATAGTATTTCCCACATTTGGTGGCCTCTAGAGTTGTTGGTCTTCCCTTGGCCCATTCCTTTTGGCATGCTGGCTGGGAGTTGAAGTTCAATATATCTAGAAAGCAGCAAGGAATTATCCTTAAATAGATAAGGGAGTCTTTGCCAAGATATGCAAATACTCCCAATAAAAATAGTTGACAATATAATGGCCAGATTTTTTAAAAGATTATTGTTAGATGCACTTATTATCCAACAGCATTTTCTTTTAAGAATTTCTCATTCAGGGATTTCTTTGCAATTGAGGAAGATGAAAACTTACCATGGATGAAACCCACTGCTTAGAGAGTTTTACCTTGGAGTCTACTGTTAGTTTTGGTTCCATCCTCTCATCCTCTTTCAGAGTTGTGTATGTAATCAGATGCACACTTATTGTTTCTTTCATGTATGCAACACCATTTTTAATGACAAGGAATCACCAGTTCTATAAATGGAGTCAAATGAAGTTCTTTGAAAGTAAGTGAGAAAGTTATAGGGACAGGAAATCCACTTAAAGTACCAGATCTATATCTCAAAGATTGGATTAAGATAACTATGAGTTGAAGTGGATTTTTTTTTTACAGCAATTTAATCCTTACCTTCACTGCAATGCATTTTTAGATGCTTTAGCACTGTGACCTGCAGCTTGACTATTGCAACAGTTCTTAAATCTTTGGTAAGAAATTCTCAATAAAATGGATCTGCTTAAAAATCAGACTGACGGACAACAGACTATGCTACCCACAAACCTGGGGTCTGTTTTTCTGGTGAAACCTGAGCCACTGTATGCAGATCCTCATGTTAAAGTATTGCTCTTTTAACTTTATGTGTCCCATAGTTGACCCAAAATAGAAACATACAACTTAAATTCCTATATAGCTACCTCACTCTATAAGATTGCTCAGCCTTCTTATCACACAACAAACAAAGCATAACCTATCACTAAGCTTACAGTTAAATGTTTATAACTGCTGTTGATGGCAACGAACATAAAGGCTTGGTAAACCTAGAAAAGAGATCCAGATGTACTTAACCTGTTCACAACCGCTTGGAGAAAATACGATGCAGAAGGTCTCCTAATGGCCAGCGATGGGTTCTTCTGCCATGCTATCATTTAAAAAGTTATCTATGAGTTCCGTCTAGTAATGTTGGTTTTGCATCCACCAGCTGAGACTTTGGAAAAAGTGCAAAGAAAAACAACTAGGATGATTAAAGGCCTGGAGACAAAAACATATGAGGAACAGTTGCAGGATTTGGGTTTGGATAGTCTAGAGAAAAGAAGGACTAGGGGTGACATGATAGCAGTATTCCAGTCAGTAGTGAATTCCTGCCAGTTTTGTCCGGCTCGCGCATGCCAGTAGCGGCAGTGGCGCGTGGTTCAGCAAACCGGTAGCAGAGGCAGCGCGAGGCTCCGCCCACCTGCCTGAACATCTTTACTTCCTGTTTTATAACCCTCTGTGGGTGCTTAGATGGTCAAAAATCAGATGTGATGATGGCACACATGCGAGCAGAGCACACACTTCCGAACCAGTAGGGAAGTTAAGTAGATTTCATCCCTGATTCCAGTATTTGAGGGGCTGCCAACAAAGAAGGGGGGGGGTGTCAAATAA
>JANHFK010000123.1:10094-20094 GCA_036250565.1 Sibynophis collaris
ATTATTATCAAATGCAGTTAAGAATTCATGGCTTTCTTTGATGAGATTATGAGAATATATTCTACTTTATAGGGAAGAAAGATGCTAGAGTCATGGAAGGAGGCTAATACAACACTAATATATAAAAAAGGACAAGATTTTACTTTAACAAGAAATTAGAGACCAATATCATTTTGAATAATTATTAAAAGTTCTTCACAATGATCCTAGCTAATTAAAAATTATTTTGGAAGACTATATTCATCAAGTTCATTATTATTTTTTACCTAAAAGAACGTTAAAAGATAATTTCAGGATTGCACTGAATACTGAAGAATATTTTGAGCAGCATAATGAAAGAAGCTGCATCAGGTTTAAAAAAAAAATGCAGAGAAAGCTTTTGACTATTTGAATTGGACTTTCTTATTTAAATTTTGGATCAAATTTTATACAGTGGATAAAATAAATTTATACTTTACAGAAAGCATACTTAATGGAGATGTAGCAAAAAATTTTGAGGGAAATGGACAGTTTAGAAATATGAAATATCAATAACCAATAAATAAATCCATGTGAAACACAATAAGGAATAAGCCCACTGTCTCCTGTTTATTTTGATCCTTGAATTTTTGAAAAGAGACATAAAATAGGATGTTGTTTTTCCATTAATATTTCAATTAAATTAAAAAAACTTTAATTGCTAAAGTGCTAACTTTAAGTGCTAAAGTTTTTTTAATTGAATTGAAATATTACTGGAAAAACAACAAATTTGGGGCACTAATAAATTTCAAGATATAAATAGAAGACAAAGATGTTAACAAAAATATGAAGCTACTTGAACAAACAGAATTGATGAATAAAATGCATTTTAAGATTGAGAAGAAGGTAAAATACCAGGATGTTATGACAAATATGAGCTGCATGTTATTTTAAAATAATTATGATAAAATATGGAATCAAGTTTCTCTTTATTCTCTTTGTATTTGCACTTTGCATCAACTTTTCTATTTTCTTTTTTTGCATTCATTTTCATTGGTGTGCAGAACTTTGCTTAGCTTGAATTTTCTTGTTAACCTGCAAGCCTTCAGGTTTTTAATGTTTTTACTTTTCTTGACTGTGAATCTTCAGGTTTTTAACGGTTTTACTTTCCTTGACTTAATTACGCTTTATATTAGTCTATTTTCCTAATTTAACACTTTCCTTTGGTGTTTTTGTCTTTGTTTCCCAGTTTTTATTTCTATCTCCTCTCCTTAAAGAATGGGAATATCGGCTAGTGTAGCTGGTAGGTACTCCACTAGGGTATCTTCTGGTATTGCTATATTGTGCTTTCATTTGCAATAACTGAGCCATTACTTTAAAAAGAGTTAGTTGAAGGTGTTGTTGGAGAGAGGAAAAAAATCTGTAATTTTGGCTTGGCTTCATCCCTCTTTATGATCTTTTACTATTTTAGTCTGGATGATAGCCACCTTTTCTGAGGAACATTTAAAGTAATTAAAGAGTTCCACCTTTAGTTTACATTCTTCGTTATCATCGGCATACCACATTTCATCAATAAAATTAGCTTGTCACAGTGAAACCACAGTTGATGCTGATGCTGTATACTTCTATTAAAAAACTACCCAATATTTATGGTATAAATGTTAAGATTATTAAATGGTGCTCATATTGATGAAACCATCTGCATCGCCATTTTACTAAAAATCCATGGAATGAAGTTTAAAAAGATGCATTAAATGGGAGAAAACACAAATGTCTTTTCTGTAGAGAATTTCTGTGATTAAGACGAATGATTTGTCCAGAATGTTATTTTTGCTTCAGACAATACTATTTTAACAAACTGGTATACCAATTAAACAATGGCAGAAAGAAAGATCTAAATATGTGTGTCAGGAGAAAAAACTATGTGTTAAATATAAAGTCTTACGTAAAAAAAAAGAGAGAGACAGAGAGAGAAAAGGATTAGGATTACCTGATTTGAAATTATATTTTGCAGTTTGCTATTCAGTTTAGATGAAAGAGTAGATGTTGCTGGGGATTAGAAGGCTTTTGGAGCTTAGAAGAGCATGAGTTGAGATTTGGATGGCATATTTATGGTGCAATAAAGCTAAGGTTAATTTAGATTTTAAAAATCATTTTGTTAGATGTACCATACTCAGAATATGGAACAAACATATTGTGTCCAAAAATATCTGTATAGCTCCTAGCACAAAAAACATTTTATAGAAAACAAATGTTAAGTAACACAAATGGCTAACTTATCGTGGCATATTAGAATTTTGTCAAGGAGAATACAAAATAAAATCAAGAGAAGACTAGGCATCAGAAGGATACACTTATCAATGGTCTTTTTATGAACAATTACTATAAAGATTTAAAGTAGGTAAAATAACTTTTGGTTTTTGATCATTGTAAGATTGACTTTGAAATAAAACAATGTATAAATGATGACCATGTTTCTATAATATATAAACTTCTGTTGAAATTTGAAACAGAAGAATGAGTGAAAGAATGTATGATAAAAATGGGCTAGAAATTTTGGTTACAAGATATAAATGGAAAGTGGAAGAATATGTGATTAAAAAATTGAAATTTATGTTACTATCTTAAAGATTTTTTTATAAAATGAGGTATTATTAGTACATGTCACCAGAAAAATTGTTTAGAATGTATAAAGGAACTTCAGGTTTATGATGGAAATATAAATAACAAGAGAAATTTTATCATGCTTAACAGATATGCAAAAAAGTTAGAAAATGTTGGACTTAATTAAATATATTAATTCAGAACATTTAAATGATTAATATACAATTGAAACTAGAGGCATTTGTTTTGGGAGTAATCAATAAACAGTTGGAAAAAAGCCATGGAACTTAGTTTTTATACCTGATAACTGCAGCAAGAGTATTATATACACAAAGGTGAAAAGATTCAACATTATTCACAATGGAGGAATGAATGGTGAAGATGATGGAATTTGCTGAAGCAGTCAAATTGGTAGTTTTGATCAGAGAAAAGACATTATCTAAGTTTAATCATAACTGGAAGCCCTTCAAGACATTTTGCATGAAACATAAAATCATGGAATTACGATATATGGTTTTGATTATCAGAAAAAAAAATCAAAAATTATTTATATTTATTAATATTTATTATATTTATTTATTAATAGAAAAAATAAGTTATGCTTTAACCATAGTATAAGAGGTTAATTTACATCCCCAAGCAGATCTCAGATTAAGAACATATGCCTTAAAAACTATCCTTAGATATGAATGGGGCTGCCTGCTTATAGTACTTAATGGTGGACATATAACTGATGACATGATCCAACTGAAAATGGCAGACAACATTGTCCCTCTTGAGCCAATGCATTGCTAAAGTTTCACAATGCGTGAGTGACATGAAGTAATGTGTGTAATGCAGTATATAGCCTGTTTTCAGCAGATCATGAAAGCATTGTACAACTTCAGCTGTTCATTGGCTCGATGAAGGAGAAAGCAGTTCACCCTTTTGAGTCAGAACACTTTGCCCTTCTGGATGAAGATAGATCGAATCCCACTGTGTTCTCCTAGACCAGTAGTCCTCAACCTTTTTGGCACCAGGGAACGGTTTCATGCAAGACAGATTTTCCACCGGGGGGGGGGGTCGTATCAGAATAACACACAGGGAAGCCTTCACTAGAAGAGGCTTTCTTTTGGTCCAGGGGAAAAACAGAAGATACAGAGACCTTCACTTGAAAGGCTCTCTGCTTCTGCTCCAGAGGAAACTCTCAATTAAAGACCCAGGGAATGACCACTGCCATGAGGTGTGACTGACCACTGCCATGAGGTGTAAATGATCAATAGGAGAGAGAAGGGAGGGAAAGAGAGAGTGTGTGTTGTGGTCTGCTGGCGGCTTGTAGAGCTGGCAGCAGAGTTGGACAATGAGGAGGCTGGGGAGGAACATGGGCCAGTCTTGGAGTCTGGGGAAGGTTCAGACGAGGGCTCTGCATCAGAGGCAGAGATGGGGCCATGGCCATCTGGGAGTTATGTGCGGACTCTGGAGCCTCCAGAGTCGAATATCAGTGAGGCGGAGGAACAGGGGGAGCCTGTTCCCAATGCACGCAGGCGCAGAGCTGCCAGAAGGCAAGAACAGTTAAAACAAAAGGGACGACTCAGGAGTAAGGCTTGGAGATGATTGGTCCCATAAGACATAAAGGAGGAGCACAGGCACATGAGCCCTTTGCAGGAAGCAACGTTGTGCATTGTGTCGGTTTGTACTTGGAAGCTCTGTTTTTGACTCCGTGTTTCTGTGTGGCCTTGCCAAGTTAATTGCCAATTAGGTCTTGGCAGTGTGTCAAGGGAGATAAAGGTGGGTGTTTATCAGCCTTAACCCGAAGAACTGTAGCATACTTCTGTTGGACTATTTACAAACTCTTGGTGATTCAGCACGTGCTGTGAATGAAAGAAATTCACAGCCGTTAAAATTAAAAGAGGGTTTTTCGGACTAATTGTGTGCTTTTATTATATCGGGAAGCCTAGGTCAGAACAGAGAGAGAGAAAGAGAGGTAGCATTTGAGTGGGAAGGTAGCATCTCCCTACCCCTATTTGCACCCCAAGGAAAAGATACACACACGTTGGGAGCTCTCCTTTCAACAAGGCTTTGGAGGAACCTAGTTTGCAAGACAGGGTAGTGTACATTTGCAAATTTAGAGAGCTGTGTGAAAGCAATGTGAGCCCAGTTGGGGTGCCAGGAGGGGGAGAGGAGGAAAGTGAGGAAGAAGAGGAGGAGAAAGAAGAGATAGGAGGAAGTGGAAGCAGAACCAGGAAGAGGAGGAAGGATGCAGAGTCCAGGAGTGGCAAGCAAGTTGCAAGCACAGCCAATGGGGAACTTTTGCACTAGGCAAGATGGCCTGTGCCTCGCTGCTCTGCCACCACAGCCCCCACCCTTGCAGATTCACCGCATGCCTGGAGCTGGAAAATGCATCTTCAGCTCACCTTCAGTTGCGTGAC
Organism: Sibynophis collaris; assembly: GCA_036250565.1. Classification (NCBI taxonomy): domain Eukaryota; kingdom Metazoa; phylum Chordata; class Lepidosauria; order Squamata; family Sibynophiidae; genus Sibynophis; species Sibynophis collaris. The sequence goes on from JANHFK010000123.1 coordinate 15,065, forward strand.
CCCATTCCTAACTGGCTGAGGACCGGTACGGGTCTGCAGACCGGGGGTTGGGGACCCCTGTCCTAGACTGTATACTATATATACCAAATAGAAGAAAGAAATATTAGTTATGTTTTCCAACTTTTATAGTTATAAAAATAATAAAAGTGGGATTAAAAACAAATGAGAGAGAAAGAGAAAGTGTTAAAATTACACAAACAACTTCATGACGTTCATGAAAGCATTCTGTGATTCAGCTTTTAGTCAGCTCGAGGAAGGAGAACACTGTCTGCCATGTTGAGTTGGATCACTTTGCCTTCAAGACAGTGAAAGAAACTTTGTAAAAAACTTTGTTGTTGTTGTTCATCCCTGATATGAGGAAGTGCAGGTACAATAACCTGTTCCAATTTAAATGCAAATTTGGGTTAAAGACAGTGTTAGGGATATACCTATAATTACTGCAATGAAAATTGGAAGCTACTTCTTTGTACTTCTTTTCTTTCCTTCTACACTTTTGGCTACTGTTCTAAATATTAGTTCACATTTTTATCTTTTTAAAAATTTAATAAGGTTATATATTAAAAGGGAAGGATTTAACCATGAGCAGTGTATAATAGCTTACTTTACCAAAACACCACATACAGGGCGGCATCTTAAATTATGTATAAACTCAGTGATTACTATAAAAACGTAAGTGTGGAATAGATTATAACAGGCTTTAGGTACAGAATGGATTTGTCATAATTGTGAATCTTTCTATTAACTATGTAATATTTAGCTTTTATTGAACAATTCATCTGACAAATTAAATTCCTGCAGTGTTGATTCAATTGCTATCTGGTATCCAAAATGACATTTACCAAGGGTCCTGGATAAACTGAGGTATATTATGAATTCTATCTCTTAACAATGTTTTATCCCCATTTAAAATGTTAATCATTGTATGTTATTGGCCTTTAATGGACCAAAGAAGTATAATTTGGATGCTGTTGCCAAAAGAATTGATGTCAAATTATTTATTTAAAAAATGGAACTTATATCTCACAGTTGAATTTACTCTTTTCTTCCCCTTCTCAGACTCTTCTGAAGACAAAATAAAATAGATAGTTAGTGTAAGGGTAATTTGTCACATGTCTAAGAAGTCATTTGTTGTATTGTCTATTCACAATTTGACTACTGCAACATGTTGTACAAAGGGCTATTTTTGAAGACCAGCAGAAGCTTTAACTGGTCCAAAGTGCAGTGGCAGAAGCAATAATAGGCATGCCTCAGTATGCCCATGAAACATCTCTGCTTCTTAAATTGCACTGGTTGCCAGTTTGTTTTCAGGTGTGATTCTAGGTGCTAGCTGTTGCCTATACTGCCTTAAATAGCATAGAGCCTGGTTACTTGAAGGACCTCCTGTCTTCCACAGTATGGCCGATTCAATCCTGCAAAGTTGGTGTTTCAGGTTCCTTTGATTAAACAGTGTCATCTCAGGAACCTGGATTTTTATTGTCATTTTTTTGTGGTTGTGAGCCAACTAGAAGCATTAGAAGTTGGACAGTACAAGAGTTTTAAAAATATTAAGATTATTATTCATAAAAATAGTGGCAATTACCAGGTGCAGGTTCTCTGTCATAACAGAAAATAAAGCCTTTTTTTGCACTGAAAATTCATCTGAAAACAGACTGGACTTTCTTTTTTGATAACTCTGCCAGCCAATAAGAAAACATCCATACTATAGAAAGGCTTTAAAAAAACCAATATTTGTCACTAAAGTTTAACTATCCTAATAATATTTTCTTTGCATGATATGTTAACACATCCTGCAAACTCCAGTTGTCTGTACAAGAATTTAAATTCTCTTTTTAATTTTGGCATAGTGATTTATTTTTCTTTTCCATTATCTATCAGTATCTGAGTATTTTGGCTAGAATTTGTTTTTCAAGTTCAAAATTTGTTTAAAGTACTTGTTCTTTCAAGTACTTTTTGTAAATAAGTCAAAGTCACAAATATTCAGGATAATAGTAAAAGATCCCTTGCTATTATGTGCAATTATAGCTTGCACAATATGAAAAGATTGTGAAGCACAATACTGTGCTGATGTTATTTTGGTAAGACAGAATCTGCATAATCTTTTTATGCTGCATAAAATAGTTTCTTTAACTTATCTGATCCTAGAATAAATTATTTACAGTCCTTCTGGCTTTTATTCTTTATATTCTTTTTGGTCATGGCTGATAAATTAGCATACAATGTAAGGGTAATTCTTCACATTGGTATAGATAGATGTCTGCAGGGAATGGGAGAAATGGGGGCAAATGATGAAATGTGCATGACAGCATTGCAGTGCAAATTCCAGCTCTTATATACACTTGTATGTGATGTCTCAGAAAAATCTTGGATCTTGTATTGTCATATCACAATGCATTTTTGTGAGTTAAGCATCATTGTAGTAAAGTATGTTGATATTGATAGCCATTGGTAATACTCTTGGTTTATATTGTAAATTCATCTATTTCATTTTATTTCAAAGATTTACAACTTTACCACAATAGTATAGTATGGTTAATATGTTGGACTAGGACTGGAGAAACGTGGGTTCCAATTTACCCTCAGACATGGAATCTGGGTAACCACTGGATGATAAATAATCTGTGATTTCTAGGATACACTTTTTGAACATTCAAACTAATGTTAAAACTATATATACTATTCTTCTTATATTGCTCCTTTAAATAATTGCCTATTGTTCATTTTTCATAATTAGTTATAAGACTTAACTAATAGTTCGTTGCCTTTATTTTTCCATTTATTAGTCATCAAATTTATTGCAGTTAAAGGAGAGGGAGAACAAGATAAACTTATAAAGTTTATTCAGAATTTTTGTAAACAGATGCCACTCAAGTGGCTTAGATTAAATAAATATGCTTATGTTTCACCAGAATTTCTTGTTCTTAGAACAATAGTAATGGCTTGGTCAACTATTCTGTTGCCAAACTCTGTCAAAACATTTCTGTTTCTGCATATCATCATAACCTTGCTAAATCTTAAGCCCGACTGTCAATTTCTCAGTACTGTTTCTTAAACTATTTAAAATATGCAATACCTGCAGAGGGAGCTCAAAGCATTTGTTTTGGGGTGGGGCTTCAAGTAGAGGTTTACAATATATTCATTTAGAAAGAAATGTATCATATGCTACCCATAATGCAGAAAGCCGTGTTATTTACCTTGGTATATGAATTTACAACTAAGTTGTACACTTGTACAAAACAGCCTTAGGGAATGTTACTCCTGCCAGTAGATGGAAGAACATGCATTTGAATTTTAGTTTTTATACATTTACATAAACAAACTTTTTTTTGCTTTACCCAGCCTTTTCCAAATGTAGGAAGGTGTAATCCAGTTAAAGAATGCATTGTTACGTTGTTGTAATTTCACTGGGAGACTTATACTTGTTTCCAAAACATTCATTTGTAGTTAATGAAGCTTAAAAAATTAACTTGGAACATGTATCTTTCATATTTATAGATGTGTGAGGTATCACTCAGTACCATTTATTTAAATCAGTTTTTATACTAACATTTTCATAATACAATACAAGTTATAAAATACAACATTCAAAACCTTTTTCTTTTTTTGTATTTTTGTAGAATTATCTAGAGGTAGTTATCCTATTTCTCCCCAGTTGATGCTTTCATATATTTATTGAAGGGGAAAAAACCACTTGAGTAGAAGCAATGTGTCCCATTCAAAACGTTTATAAGAGCCTTTATGTGCAAGTTTCAGGTACAGAAGATATTACAAGAAATGGCCCACAAGGCGACTCTCTTATCAATATTATCACAAAATACATACTTTCTGGTCAGTTAATTATCTAAACAATGTTTAAACTCGGACTTGGACAAATAGCTTAAGTGTTAGTTAAGTACATATTCATCCTTGTAAAAATGCCAGAAATCGAAATATAATAAAGATTTGGCTAGATTGGGAAACATTAGAAAGAAAAATCTGGCATCATTTAATATAGATGGAAAACCATAAACTATTTTTTCTTATACAAGAAATTTGACAAAGTAATTTGAGGGCCAAAAAAAATACACTGTTTGTAATTCTAGCAAGAAAGGGGAACCTGAAGAGTTGTAGTAACAGAAAATATGCACTTAATCAAAACTTAAATGCACAACAAATCATAAATAAAAACCTAGAATATGAAGAAGAGTATGAGGAAAGTACAGGCGACTAGTAGCATAAATAAAAGAGAAATATCCATAAGAACAGGGCTTCATGGAGATAATTTGATGACATAATCTTAGTGAATAATTGGACATTTATTGTAGCTAAATATATTTCAAGCAAGAGGAAAGGAAATATTTTATTCAACATGGTCTCCTAATTCTTTACTCACTAGCCATACATTTGGACTTCTTGGGAATCCTCATTAACGCAATCAAACTTGTTTGCAAATAGCTGGGTATTTATATTCTCCTGTTCTCTGTTATTCTATGTTCCTTCTCTATGCAAGTTTTTGGAAGAAATTTCTATTTAATGTTTTTATGAGAATAAACTAATAAAAAGTATTATGAGAATAAAAGTAATAAAAATAGTATATTGCTATTGCTAATGCTATGATTCACTGGAGGATGCTTTAGCCCTGGATTTTGTAAATTAAATAGGGGGCTGAACTAATGGCTCAAAAGCCTCCACCTTGTTTTATAATAGGAAAACAAGATTTTTAAAAAATAAGTGTGCAAACCTGTTTCATTGTTGGTAGCCATAATTTACTTTTGCCAAATCCTACAACATGGCCAAGGCAAAGCTGACAGCTTGCCTATTTTCCTTAGTTTTCACTAAAGTAATGAGAAATAATAGTAAACATGTCGCCAACAGTTGAAGCTGGTGGACTAGAGTGACATTAAGGATGCCAGCAATTCATATTAGTACTCTTTCTCTTGTGCAGTGTTCTACTGCTTGATGCACAGTAGCCTTGCTTGAGCAACCAAACATTTTTAAAGCCAATGTTTTCCAGTGGGAGGGAGGGAGAGAGAGAGGGAGAGAGACAACAATTC
>JANHFK010000123.1:30094-39668 GCA_036250565.1 Sibynophis collaris
ATACAAACTGTACACACGTAGAATTCAATATATATCTGACTTTCTAAGGACTGAATGACATTTAAGTACAGTTGGTTATGCCAGATTCTTTAATTTCAAAGCCAAATATACCATATACTACTAATCATTCAAAATATATTTTTATCAGTCACATATTGACAAGATTAGGAAGACAATACGGCAAAATTGACACGTTGCTTGTAATAATGGATATAATGCTGCGCTTTAAGTAAAAATGCTTGCTATGACTGACTAGCAGCAGCTATGTATGCTCTGCACTAAAGTCATGGTTAAAGAACTAGTGCAGTGGAAAACTAGCACATTGAACAGATCAGATTAAGGCAATGTTTTACTTGTATGTCCTAAATAAAAGAAAGTGAATAAAAGTACCGGTAGGTCTTATTGGAGAATGTAGGCAATATGTCTTTTCATTGGGACAAAATATCATTTACTTTGAGATCAATCCTTGCATGTTTCTGAAACACAATTATGTATATTTTTGCTTGGAAATAATCCTTAACTATAATGCTTTGTAATACATCTATTTTAATCTGATCAATGTAGGTGGAAACATTTATATAACTACAGGTTTGCTATTAAACTGGATCCACTAGTTTTATTACATTATAACTAGTAAGCTACTTTATGAGTCAGTCTTTTGCATTAAAAATTATTGGTATATTCTGCTGAATGTTTCACATAGTATTTCTATTGCTAGGGAACAGAAATAGCCAAAACATTTTAAATGTTGGTATTTAGAGTTTAAGACAGAAACTTAATTTTACTCTGTCAATTTAAATGAAGGCTATATTGAATACTTTAGTTTTGAAAGTGATATATTTTTGTTGCCACTATTTTCCCTTTTGTAAAATGCAGCATGCATTTGTTTTACAGTAGATCAAATTGTGATATGGAAATGCCAAGAACTCCACAGGTTGATGCAGTTATGCATTCAAATAAAACCCTTTCTTGAATATCTAACTCCATTGACCCAAATTTGTATGTAGCCTGGATGCAAGAAAATATGAGAACAGTAAAAGGTAACTTAAAAGCAGTAGCCCTATATTTCAGACGGGGGAGGATTGCTTGCATAGATTCTCTTCTGCATTGCAAAACTACAATTATAGAAATAGCCATGCTGTACTTTACTCAAAATGGCTAATTGCATCTGGATGTACAACTCCATCTGTTGAAAGCTGGCTAGCTTGGCTGGGTGATTGTAGTGTAAAGGCATCCTGTCAGGCATCTGCAAACACATGTCCCTTTCACATATTAAGAACATGATTTTTATTGTATCTATATAAACCTCCTTAGGCTCTCTCTAGTTTAATTTAGCTAATCTTTGTAGATTTCTGTATGCACACATATAAGTTTGTACCAATATCTGTAGACAATTATACAGATGTAATTTCAGACTTTTAAGATTGGCAGTTCTCTTCATTTATTTTTTAAATGGATCTGCATAACATCTTAATGTCCACCAGCCAAAACATAGTATAGTCAGTTATGTCCATTCTTAGGAGTAGCTTCAAAATATATCCTACATTCAAACAAAAAGGGGCAGCTTGTATCATATCTGTTATTTTATATATAGCAACATTTATATGTATAATAAAATCATAAATATCCCTGGCCTATACTAGATATCAAAATGTATTCTTTGTTATGACACTTATTAATTAAATCTCTCTGTGTGTAGATTTTGCTGTACGTAATAAGTATTAGACAGAGAATCTCTTCATATTTCTAAAATGTTATCAGTAAAGAGAATTTTAGAAATTATAGTAAAAAGGAAGTAAGTAAAACCAGGGATTGGAGAGAGAGAAGTTCCCTGAGCTCCAGCACAAGTCCAAAAGTTTGGAAGACTAAAACTCTGGTCCCAGTGATCGACTCAGATTGGATCCTGCAATATTTTCCTGGGACACGTATATCTGCCTTCATTCTTAAAATCAGGGACTTTTCTAGTCCCTCTGAATTCTGTGCATTTATTGACAATGCACTCATAATATAAAATGATTAATTATTGCTTTTTATTGCCATTTGTTATGCATAAATAATATATTAAAATATGTATAAACTAATGCAATAACAAAAACTAAAGTTTATCAATAAACTCAATAAACTGTAATATATAAATGTACTATAATCATTTATAAAATTATTAATCATTGATGTAAAGAGGCTGCTAATGAGTGGCATAAGCTACTTGGCCTGTGACTGAGAAAAAGTGTCTTAATTTATTTAGTTTTAACTTAAACTTATCCCAAACTAAACAATAGAAAATGTATTCGTCAATTCAGATATCTGTGAACATAAGATGCACATTATATGACAAATTCTTTTTTTAAATCTCCCATTTCAAAACCATTTTGTTTGCCTTTTAGTGGTGCTAGAGAGGTTATAATGTGAGTGAACTCTGGGAAATACGAATTTTATATTTTGGCCCTTTGAATTCCAGTTTGGAATTCCAGAATTCCAGAAATAACTCTATTACGCTTTAATCAGGAAAGAAAAAGAATATTAGTGAAGTCTTAACCTTTCAAGCAAGTTGTGGATGTCAACGTATAATAATAAAACCAGGATATACTCATTTGCCTGATCTCAAAGCATCTGTTCCTAGGCAACTGTCTTCAAGGTCTTTAAGAGTGACTTGACAGATATTCCATTTTAGGAAGTTTGCAGGTTCAGAATTTAAGGGGCAGTCAGTATTTACTGAATCTAAAATAGTGAAATATATCAGATGTTATTCACCTCCACCATGCCATTCCTATTCAGTAGCTAGTAGCTCCCCTCATGGGGGGGGGGGGGGGGAGGTAATTTTAACGCTATAGAAATTACTGTTAAGAATCCAACTTTTTCACCACTAGACCTCTTAGTGGTGTTCAGAACTTTTATTTACAATATTGTTTCTGGTTTTCAAAACAATTTTTAGCCCTTTACAAGATTTAGAAACCTGAAAGGCAATAAAGCCATATTGAAATAACACAAGGAGAAAAACACTGTTCCATTTTATAGTGACAAAACTTTTAGGGAAAGCAAAGCAAACAAGTCTAAAATTTCTTCCCACCCTATCATAAAAGCAAGGACGTCTAATTGAGCCATGTCTTTTTATCCTGCTATTTGTACAAATAAAAGATCACATCTTGATGCAAAATAAACATAAAAGCACTGTTGTGACTATAACAGGGAGTCATATACTAATTTATATAATAAGTGGTTGTGCACGCTTTATTCAAGATTATGGCTGCAAGAAATGGCATGAATTGCTGGGTGTGTTTAATGCTGGATTATAGCAATTTGAAACATGTCAAACACATGGCTAATGCCTCATGCTTCACTCATTCTTGCGTAAACCTGCATAGCCACCATCCATTATACCCTTGGTAACAACACAATTCTGCAAGTAAATATTGTTACACTAAGTAACCTTTCAATTCAAGTTGTTTAGGAAGAGAAAAATGCAATCTTGTGCAGTCAGTTTCAGTGTCACTTTAATGTTTCAAAAGGGAAGTGGTGTAGAGAATAAGTATCTGTACAATGACTTGCTGATTTAAAGGAACCTAAAGTAAATGTAAGATTAGTGGAAAGAGCAGAACATATAGCAGGGAGTAAATGTATACCTACTTAATTATAATATTAAGGTAGCATTTTGAAAAGAATGTTTTTTTAAATGTTGGTGCTTATTAAACTGAAATATCTAAATGTAATTGTTTGTCTCCCACCTTTGTATGAAATATATTTGTGATCATTGAAAGCAAGTAATTCTGGTTTGAGACTCGTGCACAATTCATCTTTGGAATTTTAAATCTCTTTGCAGTTTTGGTAAAATAGTAAAATACACATATATGCTTAAGTATGAAAATACATATTTTTTCACAGTTGTCTTTAGAAATGATTATCCTTGGAATCATACATTTGTATGCATTTTGTTTATCAGTTTGTATTAGTTCAAATTCAAGACATTGCAAATCGTGTAAATTCAGTAATTTGAGATTTTTGGTTCAATAATTTGAACTTGAAAAGGTCTTATAAAGATACCCCGCGATGACATATACACACACATAAACACTCTTGCAAATTCTAAATGATTATTAGTTTTATTTCTGCAGTGTCAAAAACCACACACCTTTCTACATAGTCTATGGCTTATAAGGCAATGATGTGAATCACTTCTCTTTGGCAGATTTTAACTATTTTATTTGGGTTATGCCATACGAAATGAGAAGTAAGTGTAACTTATATTGAAAATCATTTTCCTTTTTTTTTATCTATCTGGCCACCATTTTCCAGTCAACTGGGTAGTCTTGATTTTGTCCTTAACTATATATATTGTGTAGAAAATAATTCTAGCATTCAGTAATATTTCAAATTATATATATATATGATTAACATGAACTGTATAATACATTACTGTTTCCTTTCTAATTGTAGTGAAAAAGCCACAGACTTGCAAATATCTAATTTTAATTTGAAAAGAGAAATTTGGAAATGCCTTTGGTTGATGAAGCTTCATATATCATGCATTTATCCTTATAATGCATATAATTTACTGTTCCAGAAATATAGTCAAATATTTATATTGAAGAATAATGTAAAATAAATCTTTTATTATATGAAGACATGCCCTCCTTTTGGAGGTGGTATGAAAAAGATAAAGAACTCAGTGAATATGTTCACAGTGATACATGCTTTGAATGTTTTTTAGCAACTAAGATTGTAATTTTATAATTTTTCTAAAGAGAAGGTCCCATAGAACTCAATGGGGTTTGAGCATGTGTGTGTGTTCTTATAATTATAAAAATATTAATAATGATAAGACATATTTTAAGTTGCCTAGGAAATCTGAGATATTCTTTAACAAGGTCTTATGAGTTATATGAAAATTCTATCAAGCACTTTTTTCCTAAATATTTTAAACATGTTGCATGCAAAATTGATGTCTAATTTGAATACTTATTAGTTGCCTCATCTTATAAAATGATATAAGTTTTGTTTTCTTATTGAAAAACCTGTGTTTACATGTATAAAATTCATTTTACCTGTATAACATGTTTGTTCTTTATTCTTATTGTTACTGAAAAGTATTTTTAAAAGAATATTTGTTTTTGCAGTTATCTTCCTTTATGTGAACTGTAATTGTCTCTGTGTATGTTGTGTGTGTTTGTGGGGGATGGCTATCTCCTTTGAATCCAAAGTGTGCATTTAATATGTAGTTTTTAAAATGCTTTTTAACATGTTATTAAATACTTCTTTATGAAAAATAAACTTGTAAACTTATTACTATTTAGTGAAGTTATTGATGGTGTTTTAAACTCTAATAATCTCTTTGGTATTTTATAGAAGAAAGTATTGATCATATGCTGAATTGAGTTGAACAATGTGTTAGGTAAACTAGTAATTCTAGTAGCAGCTGTTCTTTTGACTGGATTTACCCACTCATTAAAGCATCTTGTCAGAAAGTTTTATCAGAAAGTTTTGCTTTGCTTTGTTCTGTTCTCCCACATTTTCTTTCCTTGGAAATTGGTCAGTTTAATAAATGTATTTGTGCATGAAGATAGATGATGCATTATTAACATAGATAAAATTAAGATAAACTCTGAAAATAGGAAAAATTGAATCTTCTTATTACTGATGTAAAACATATTTGAAATTCTAGTTTGTAAGAATATGTTGGTTCTTTATTTACTGCAAAGATTTCATCTGAACTTGGCAGGACATCTCATTGCTATCCTGAAAGTACAGTATATTTATGCAGTGAAAATGATAAAACATTTATTACTGTAGAGGAGGTAATATGCATAATTTATGCTGTTTTTAGCACAATCATTAGTGATATTCTTGATAGATTTTATTTCTAGCTTTCATATCTAATACATGCCTGGAAAATTAATTTTATATCTTTCATTTATTTGCCTATGTTAAAATTGAGTTTTAAGTCATCTTCAAGTGAATAGTTTGATTGCTGCTCATGCATAAGCTTAATTACTTCCCAGGAAGGACAGTATTAAATGTTTTAAATGTCAGAAAAATAAATGAATATCAGCCGTTTGATTAAAAAAATAGGCAATATCTGAAGTGTTTGCAGCAAGAGCTTTTACTTAAAATGCCTCCAAGGCAAAATTTTATTTATTCACACAGACAAAAAGAGCAACCCATTATACTATTTATCATTGGTTGATACCATATGATTTGTAACACCCTTACAAAATTTTAATTTTGTATGATTAGCTGTGCATCATTAAATAACAGCCCTGCGTAAGAAATGCTGTAAAATTCTGACAGAATCTAGATAGTGAATATTTTAAATAGTGTTGTATAGTCATCTATGGTTGTTAAAGCTAGATAATAGGAAAAATGGGGCAGGGAATGAAATTATGCCTTCATTTTACTGGTTTGATAGCTAGGCTTTAAAATGTGATATCCAGGAACGCTGTCTCCATGTTGCATATATGGATGTTATCTCTCTCTGTATATGAAACTACAGCAACATTGCTCTGAGAAACATGGTTTCAGGAATGAGTATAGTATGTCTATGAAAGCAAGGTTTGTATTGCATTGCTTGCTCCTTAAATGACTGTGCAAGAGGTTTTCCCCCTTCCCCTTCTAAATATGCTGTCTCTGTAATTGGCAAAGAGGGACATCTTGATAATGGAAGTGTGAAGGTGTAATGTGTGTGTTAATTGATACTTCTTAATCACTTTTAGGTATTAAGTCATGATGCAGGAATCTGCGACAGAGACAATAAGCAACAGTTCAATGAATCAAAATGGAATGAGCACTCTAAGCAGCCAATTAGATGCTGGCAGCAGAGATGGAAGATCAAGTGGTGACACGGGCACTGAAGTAAGCACAGTAGAACTGCTGCATCTGCAACAACAGCAGGTAAGTTTTTGTTTGTTTTGCATCCTGTTTATTTTCATGCCGATGGAAAGGTTTTTCCTATCCTTCTAGTTGGATTTTTTTTTTTTTACTTTTAAAGTATTGCAGAAAGTGGAACATTATTTTGTTGTTTATTTGTTTTGTTGTCTTCTGATAGTTTTTAAAATAGAAAATTTATGCATGTTTTTAATTGTTAAGATATATCTGCCCTGGAATATCCTGTGCACTTTGTTTTAAAGAGAAGAGTATATATATGTAGACGTTGCTTCCATATCTTTTCAAGCAAAATACCTTTTTTAAAACTGCCAGCTTCCTTGAATGATACTGAGAAAGAAAAGGTGATCCTTAGCTGTCCACCAGAGGGCCACATTACTTGCTATTTTACATCTTTGTAGATTGAAATTGTTCCTAAACTCAGTTGAGGTAAAAGTGCCACAGGGATTCTTTGCAGCAAAGATGCTTCGCTATAGTTCTTTATATATATATAAATAATATAGTTATTTATATATATAAAAATAATATAGTTATTTATATATATATATATATAAATAAAGTTGAAAGGACACCTGAGCAGACTAATTGAAATACTTCTTTAGAGATGAAAGAATTGCCACACTCTTTTAGCCAGGAGACTAGGAATAAAGTAATTTCCTAAATAACTACTTATATGTGTGTGCTTGTGGTATGTGCACCTATATTGCTTCCTGTGTATGTAACTAATTAAAACTTTTAATATTTATAAAAATGAATAGGGAAATTTATCCAAGTAAATGATGGTCTTTTTAGTGAGGTTGGGTAAGCTGTAAACAGATAATCAATAAATTTATGCTTTTTACTATGAGGAATTTAAGACACACATTTAACACTTTTTAAAATAATTATTGCTGTTATTAAAAAGTAGAACTAGGCTTTTTCTTTCTTCTAATTATATATGAATACCAGATTTTTCAGGGTGCTGAATATTGTACATAAACTACTGAGCTTCTTTTGAGAGCTATGCCTTACACTCCCCAATGTTTATATTAAAGTATTGAATATTTAACTTGTTAATAGATATATTTTTATGAACTGCATCATGAGTAAATAACATTACTGAACACAATGTTGTTAAAATTGAATTTTAGTGGAAAATTTATAGAGCTTTACTTATATTGTTCAGTTTAGGCCTTTATAATCACAAATAAATGTGGCAGTCATTATTAAGTTATTAAATTATTCTTAATATTAATATTGAATAAATTATACAGTATTATTTGTTATGGTGATCTGGAACAATAATAAACTTATAATTGAAAATTTAGCAGTATCTAAGAACTTTATAGCTGTGCATTGTTTCACATACTTTTCTTTCCCTTCTTCAAATTTTAATTCTTTATATATTTTAACATTTATTTTATAAATATTATCTAATCAAAAAGTTGGAAATTTGCTTAGGTTACAGTTCTACATTCTTAGACTTTCCTCTGAATAATATGCATGGTAGTGCTCTATTAATATTTTAAAAAGATAAGCAATAATTTATAGCAGAAATCATCCTCATAGAGTGCAACTTATTTCTCAGAGTATCTTAAAAACTTACAGCCTGTTTTTTTATGTAGTCATAGCTTCCAATAGAAATAATGCAGGAAAAAAGGAGATAAAAATTTCGTAGTGTCAGACAGGTTCTGAAAAGGGAAAACTTGGCAGCAACATTGTTCTTTAATTTTCTAAAGTTTCAGAAGATCTCAAAATAAGTACATAGGCAAAGTAAATATACAGGTCTCCTTAGTGAAACTCAGAAAACTTTGAGGGTAGATTTCTACATTATAGGTTGTAAATATAGTTTTAAATTATTTATCAAAACATAATGATTTTGGCTTTATGCGAAAGAAAACTTGATTTATATAGTTGTTGGTGTATTTGCACACAATGTGTGCATATATGGACAAAATATGCACTTTTTCTCTGAGGTATTTTCACAAATATGTTTGGATTAGTGTATAATTTTGAATCTTCATTGTGTGAATCTTTCACTCCTTGAAGTGTTACAGTTTCATTTACTCTAGTTTCCTTTTTCTGTTGAACTTTGCAGTTAGACTTTTGATGTGAGCTATTACACTTTTCAAAATTTGGTGTGCAAAAAATAGGCAAATTCCAGTATTTTATGTGATTGCTATTTTATATCAGCGCGTTTAGTTGAGTTGATACAAATATTTCCATGCAATTAAACAGAAGAGTAAGGTTTGCGAGCAGTGGGATTCCTTTAAAGTGCTTTGGAAGGCAGGACCAATTATATGATAGTTGCAATATCATCATCAGAAAAATTAACAGAAATTGTTAGATTAAAGGAGGTAAGCAATCTGTTGAATGATACAGTGTAGATTATTTATTTATTGCAATTGGAGATTTGTGTTTTTGCTTGATTAGTAGCATGAACAATCCCAGAATATTCGATTTGAAATTTGGCAATAATTTTGTAATAATATGACAGTGACAAAACAGAACAATATAAGTTATTTGATAACTGGACTGGGTTTCCTCATGAATTGCCAGAACATCTTTAGAAGATCAGTGTCATACTGAATAGAACTTTTTATCCTGGACAGATTTCGGTCAGTTTATATAGTTAAATTGGGGGCCATCTGATCATAAATGAGCATATATTCTAAGTTTTAATTATCTGTTGATATAATTAGCTAGATTCCTAAAATGCTAT
>JANHFK010000123.1:86242-99172 GCA_036250565.1 Sibynophis collaris
AATATTTATAATATTTAAAAGAAGCAAATATACATGTTCATACATATAAAATTAAGATTAAATCTTATATTAATGCTTGATATTAACTTTTTGATGCTTATTAAAATAATGAAAATGGGCATTGCTAATGAGCTACTTCTAACTTCCTTTATTTGAAATAAATATTTGTTTCTTAAGATGAATATGTTTTTGGCAATAAAAGTAATGGTATTCTTCTCACAATGATCCATGTTTATTTCTAGTTTTTTTTTAAAAAAAAATAAGCACAAGATTTTTGTTACAACTACCACTTGAGAAAATACTACTTTTATTTTCTTTAAATCAATGACTACTTGAAATATTATAAATTATACATATGCTGCTTCAAAGTGCTATCCAAAGCATTTTAAATGTTTGGACACTCTCTTCAGCCCCTCTGTTAGCTTTTTTTGGCCCAAGTCCTAAATACCTGTTGCTTGGGATGGTAGATATATGGGGAACTTGTTGCAATTTGAATGCTATGTCATGGAGACTTGATAAATGTTTATCCCATCCTCATGGTATGACTACCATGCTTTCTAGATATTATGAAAGGTGATTTTTACAGCCAAAATGAAGGAGATGAAATATTTTTCAAGTACATTGGGGGACCTATGAATGAAACCAGCAAGTTTGTAGGGTTGAATCTCATGGAATTCCTCCAAAAATCACTTCTGCAACTATTATATTTTTCTAGGACAATTATTTCTCCTGGGTTAAGCATCATTTATCTGCTTGTCTCATGTATGAATCATGTGACTAGCTTAGCAATTCATGCAATGAGTAGGGTTTTCTCAAAATGCTGATCAAAGACAGTTGGTTACATAATACTACCACTGAAATTAAATAACAGCTAAGTAACTTTTTTCAAGGAATACTGAAAGTGTGGTGAAAACATAACTATAATATTCAAAATTAGATAATTATTATGAATTATAATTAGGATTTAGAGCCACAAGTTAGCAGTTTAAACATATGCTATAAAAAGTACCATATAACTTCAGTGGATCCATACATGCATTTGTGGAAGCTCCATTGCTGATTATCTTGGGTCATTCACAGATCACTGTGTTGCTCTATGGACCTCTGAACTCTATCCAACGGAGATGGTAGCCTTGCTGTTGTTTCACGATGAAAGATGTGAGTAAAGAGCCCCTGATTTTGCCAGTGTTGCATTTGCAATACTCAGTAAAATGTAGAAACTGTAGTGGCCTCTGATTTCAACTTCTCATTTTCTCTTTAACAAATAAGAGATTAAAAAGAATTTGGAAATCGTTATCTCAGGATAACATATTGCTTAAGAAAGACCTAAGGAGGAAAAGAAAAGCCCCTGTTCAGATATAAAAGAAAAAGATAGTTACCATGATTAGAAAAAGTAATTGAATCAAAAGAATTCATATATTTCTTCCCACCCCAACTCTCCGCAATTATGATGCAGCTTTGAAAAACAGTTTTAGTAGTTTTCACTTCTGTATAGTTTGGAATCTACCATATTATTCATATCCAACAACCATAGTTTATCTTTACCTAGTTTGTCATAGAGCAGTTAAAATATGACTCATAAAGTTGGCTTGTTTCAACAAAGAGTAGTGGAGGAATTTTTATGTAATTCTAATCTTTTTAATGAAAAAGAGATGCAGGAGTTTCTGGTTTCTACTTATGGCTGCACTGAAGCAAAAGAGTACATATCTGCCCATAGTCCTTTACTATCATGATAAACTGTGGTTTATCTTTATATCTATTTGCAGGTAATTAAGGGTGCATAAGAAATAGCTTTTTGTAACAAATTTTAATAACTTGATTAGTTGACATTAGGAATTTATGATATGAATGACGCAAGTGTGATGGGAAGTATAGAAATTTAATAAATAAAATAAATATGAAATTAATAGATAAATAATATAAATAAATGTTTTGTGGTTATTTATATGATGAAATTATATTCTTAAATTTCTAAGTAGTCCTTCAACTCATTTAACAGCTTATGTAAAAAGGTTGTTTCAAAAAAAAGAGACATTTTGCAGAGTTCTAATCCTGAAGGAATGAAATTGATCATTGCAAACCCTGATCTAATTATATCAACTATAGCATAATTTCAAATACAATATGAATGTGTGATTTTTGAAATTGTACAATTGTTTGTTGTAGTTTTAGCTAGAATTTCTGTTTATAAGTTTCATATACTGTTTTTTAAATAAGTTTCTTTTTGTTCTTGATTAAAATTTAATGTACTTTATTTCATTTCTGTGCATGCAGTAATATAATTTCTAATCTGAGCCTAAAATATTTTTAAACTATAAGTTTTAGAGGGCAAATATGCCAATAAATCATAGAGTTTAAATATGTCTGACATTATCTACCTATGGAAAGCAAAGCATTGTTCATCAATTAGGTGAGATTTATCTCTACTATTATGTAATGTAGCCAAATCAATGGATTGCTTAAAAATATCATTCTATTTTTAATACCAGGTTTAATATTATTTTCTGATAATTTCATTACAATAACTTCATATAAAACAAACATTTAAAATTCAGACACAATATGTGAAGTGTAATCCTGTATTGCAGTCTCACCATAGCCTTTAGAGTGTAGGTAGATTGCACTATTAAAATTACAAAGTAAATACCATCACACTTACTGCAGTGTATTCAGTTTTAGGATCAATCTGCCTGTTATGAAGTGAGCTGACAGTGCAGTCATCTAGATTTTCGACTTTAACATGTTGAATTGAAGTCAATGAGGCTTACGCCCTAAATAAGGGGATAAATTATAGCCTAGAAGGATCAGCATTATCTATCAAAATTTTAAATATTATCCTATATATTTTAAATATTGCTGTAGAAGTTGGAAGATCTGGCAAACTGCTTTATAAAAGTTTTAATAAAACTTTATACTTACCCCATCAGCAAACAAATCAGAAATGAGGTAATATTACAAAATTATTTTACAAAATTATTTGTATTGGAATTTATCCTTCCAAGACAGCTTCTTTATCCATTTGCAGAACAATTATCACATTCTTGGAAGAGCTGAAATACTGTTTTTTACATAAAATTGAGTTTATGCCTTAAAATTAAACTTTTTTAAATTAAAAGTTTGTTTGATTGATGTCATCCAATTCCTAACAATTCTAAGCAACTGACAGTACACCAAAACAATTTAAAAACAAATAAGGCAGTATAACACAATATGGGTGGCATATACATTTAATATAAAGAAACAAATAAATAATATGTAGCATTATAATATAAGAGAGAGAGTTTATGTATGTGTATGAATGATTTTTTATGTTTTCAGATGATTTTTTTTGTATAATAAGAGAACTCAAGTACCCTATGGAAAAGCTCTTGGAAGAAGAATTAATATTAATAAATGTTCAAATGGTATGTGTAATGAGCCTCCTGTGCAAACCATATGATGAAGTAACTCTGCCAGTTGAAATGTCTTCTGGGTATGCAGATATTTGTTAAGATGAAGTTGGGAGGGCCTCAAAATGCCTCTGTAGAGCCTTCCAGCATACATTGCTATATTGCAGGTTTGAGGAGAGGCATTGGTGTGAAATGCCCTGTCAAATAATTTGCATGGGCCTAGCAATAGCATACATTACTGACTGCTCTTGCATTTGAAGGTATTAAAATATTTTTCTTGAGCATTTTCTTAAAATCTTGCCAGTGAATTAAGGTAGCATTAGACAATAAGTATGGTGGCTCAGTAATACTTGATTCGTATAGAGAACATCCCAGGTTAAATTCTTGTAGGAAAGCCTAAGGAATTGGCAATCTTGTGATTTTCATGGTACCCTCTGTCTAGATAAGTATTATTTTTATAATAAATTAAAAATAGAACACCATGCAACTATAAGTATCATTGTCAGGATACCAAGACCTGCCTTAGAACAAGTCGTATTATTGGATCAATGTCACACAGTGGTATCTACAGTAATCAACAATAGCTTTTCTGGTTTTCAAACTTTTTATTTATTTTTAATTTGTTATAAAAATAATGATGTCTTTTTAAAGATAATGTTGAAAAACTACACATAACACATTTTTAGAATAAAATGTTAATTCAAATTAAAAAACTTGTAGATTTATATAATTCCAGTGGGTCCTAATAAAGATATATATATATTTTAGATTATAGGCTTGGTCAGTTCCCTTTCTAATTTACTCATTATATACCATTTTAATTTGTGAAACACTCTGAGTTTATTGTTGGCTTTCTTTCTTTCTTTCTTTCTTTCTTTCTTTCTTTCTTTCTTTCTTTCTTTCTTTCTTTCTTTCTTTCTTTCTTTCTTTTTTGAGTCCTTGAATCTCTCTCTTATCTCTTACTTTGAGTATCATCAATTTGTGTCTATGTTGTCATATGCAGATTTGATCTTCTTTATTTCTTATCCAGATGTCAGGATGCTTCTCACATAAACCAATTGCTAACAAGTTCTAGATTATAACTTCCATCCTGCTGCAGGCTGAGTAACACTCTCTGAATAATGAATTACAGAAACCTTTCTGGTGAACTATTTTTGGCAGGGGGGAGTTACTGGTTCATTAACTTTGCTTTCCTATGTCTGAATCATTATTATCTCCAGTTCTGTAGCTACTTTTTAGCAAAGGAATTACAGTACATTCCTGTACATTTATATTCAGAAGTCAGTCCCATTAAGTTTAATGGAGCTTATTCCCACATAAATGGATATAGCAATACTTAACTGTCTGGCCTATTAGCACCAGCAGATTAGCTTCTTGTCTTGCTGGTTACTTCCGCATTAGGAGTCATGTGTCATAAAATCATGATTTTGAAAACAAAGGGTTATACTGATGTGTACTAAACATGTTGTATAAGTATCCAGCTGTATGGAGCATTGGATGCCTTGGGCAGCTTTTGTTTGTATAATATGAACACTCAATTAATTACATAATCATTTTTCAGACACTGGTTACATAAATAAGTTAAAGATAAATAAATTAATATAAATAAATTAAAAGTACTTTTGTTTTAATTACTTGATGTATATCTTGCTAGTTAGATAGGACAAAAATAAATTTATGTGTATATGTATATTCATTGTTGTATATCACCTATTAACTTATAAATACCAAATTTGGTAAATAAGCTTTAAGAACAAGGAAGCTAAAATCACATTGTACCAAATGACTAAATTTGGTAACTTTAAAAGCAAATATATAAGAAGTAAAATAAATTGTAAATAGTAAAAACTATAAAAATGTGTAGGATTCTAAAAAGCAATTACACAAATAGTCTGAACATGAAGTTAGCAAATTTTACAAGATTGAAAATTGAGTAACCAGATGATGTAGAAATATTAGTGGGAACTCTTCAAAGATTTTTGAGCACATGCTTAAAGTGAAATAACATAAAATAAGGTGGAAATGCAAGTTAACACTCTCTAAAAACACTGACACTTCTGATAGTGGCACATTATCTTAAAGTTGCAATCTTGACATCTCCCTGACTTTGGTGTTACTGCACTTTCTTAGATGAAAGCCGAAAGGCATTCATGGGTTGCTACAATAGGGAGGGAGGGAACAAGAGAGAGAGAGAGAGAAAGAGAGAGAGATTGAACACAACACTGAATACTAAAAGTTCTGATTACAGGTTCTTAATTTAACTAGAAAGCCAGATTTTCAGGAATTATCTATTTAATAAAATATATTAATCCAGATTAATTTATCAGTAAAAATTATCCCATTTATTTACTGTATTTCCATCTCACATTTCAAAGTGACTCTGAGCAAATTTCACAAATATAATGTGGGTGTTGGAAAAACATGAGAATATTTATTCCCATGTCTAATAAAAATACTTCTGTGTATAACCAGTGAATTAACCTGATTGTCGATGATGAATCTAGATATGTAATATTAAAGGAACTCTTCTGCACAGAATGATTTCACATAGAAAAAATATAAACTTGCTTATATAATCCAAATCCTGTAAAATATAGTGATATTTTATCAGAATGCTTAATTGTGATTTGGAGGGGTATATTTAAGATACAGTGGAGAGTTACAGTTACATTGCCATTAACTCTGGAGATTTTATTCAGGAGGGGAAATTTATGGTAGCTGACAAACCTAGCTGATGTTGATCTTGATGCACGTCAAGTTCTTCCCAAGAGCCTATGATGTCATAATGTATTAGCATATTATATGTGCAGATTCAAGCAGTACGACCTTTTGTAATCATAGATGGAAATTTTATCTATACTCAGATTTTATAAGTGTTGTCCAAGACTTTTTGGTGTGGTACCCAGTTTGCCAATTATCACCGGAACCCTCACTGCTGGTTTATGTCATAATCTTTCAATTTCAATTTTCAGAGCTGGATATTTAGTGATCTTTTCCAATTCTACTATAAGTAATCCTCGACATAATGACTGTAATTGAGTCTGGAATTGCAATAATAAGTCATTGCAGTCAGAAGTTGAGGCACTCATGTGGCCAAAAATAATTTTCTGACCTTTTTCAGAATTGTTAAGTGAATGTGTGGCTGTTAAGCAAACCTATTTATTTATCTGAATTGACTTTTTTTTTGTCAGAAACCAGCAAGAACACTGCAAACTGGCAAAAAACATTGTGAATCACAGTCATATTACCATGGAATGTCATGACAGGTTGCAAAGCTAACCCATCCAACATGCAGTCACATGACTGGAGGTGTGCAGTGCAATATTTATAATGGCAAGGAATGCTTTATGGAAGTGATCTCCAATCTTTCTAGCTTTGTGGTTTGGCGGAGATGGGAAGAAGGGATAGTTCCACATTTGCAGTGTGCAGCTCCATTTGAACACAAATTTAAATAAAATATAAATATTTGCCAATCATCAAATCAAAATCAATTTCTGATTTTTCCATAAAGCTTCAGATCATCCATATAAAAGCAAATGTGAGATTTTGTTAACTATTTTTTGCTATTCGGTAGCCAGGATTTTTTTTTTTTCAAAAATCACTGAAAGTGGGATCATAGCAATAACAAATAATAAAGATGTTAATGAGTCACCCTGGAAGATACATCGCCAAATGTTGACAAGCCCATGTCTTTCATGTCCAACCATCAATTCAGTCTTCCACTGCTTCATTATTTTTTCTATAAACATTCTATTGTTTTTACTGACACCAGCTGTTTCCAAACATTTGATGATCCAACTATGTGATGATAAATCAAACGCCTTTTTATAATCAATCAAAACAATATGTAAATGGTTTTTTGGGCATTTGCAATTCTCTCAAAACATAAATCAGAAGTTGATCTTTTGTATCACTGCTTTTCCTTTTATTTCCTTTCTGTTCTGCTGAAGGATATTTTCTTCCAAATAATGTTGGATACTGTTATTATTATGATTGGTCACACAATCAGCCAGATGTTCAAACTGGATTTTTTTCAATGCCAGTAGTGCTTTTGAAATTGCACCCAAGGCTTCTATTACTGTTGATAGTGTCCTTGCTTTTCTTTGCCATGGTCATTATATTTCTATTTGCAGTTTTTTATATTATGTTGTCTTCTTTCATTCTTTCTCTTCTCTCTGCTTCATTCTCTTGATATATTCACTTCTAACCTTTTTCTTAACTTCAGTATGCTTGATGTTGTCAACTTGAAGGATGCCCAGGTATTTGTAGTGATCATCTTGATCCAGACTTTTGATGTCATTTCCATAGGGCATCTTGATTTCTTCAGGTTTTTTTCACTATTTAATGGTAAGTATGGTACATTTGTAAGCATGTGACATTTGTCCAGTCCAAAGTCCACTGCAATATTTTGGCTGTATATATGGACAGTAATGAAGTATGACTCTATTTCAATTGGTGTTTTTCCATACAGCTTCAGATCATCCATGTAAAGGAGGTGGGATAGCCTGGTAGATGTTTCTGATATTTAATTGACATGGCCTGAGTTATTTAGTATTGTTGACAGAGGAATTATTATACTGGTTATTATGTGTGTGCCACAGTCAGCCAGATGTTCAGGCTAAATTTGGCATTTTTGTCCTTTGGTCTAGTTCTTCCTAATGATCTGAGATAGGCAGATGTGGATGTGTTGAAGGTATCATCACAAGAGGTAAACTCTGGTAATTTGGTTAATGCCAATGATGCTTTGGGAATTGCACCCAAGGCACCTTATTACAATTGGTACTACCTTTGCTTTATTCACAGCCATTCTATTTTTACTTGCAGGTCTTTGTATTTTGTTATCTTCTCCAGTTCTTTCTCTTCTGTTCTGCTGTTTTCGGGTACTGCCACATCCATTATCCATATATTTTTGTCTTTCTTATTGGCAATTTTTAAGTCTGGGGTGTTATGTGGCAGATGTCTCTCTGTTTGAATTTGAAAGTATCAGAGCACTTTAGCTTCATTTTCTATTACTTTCTCTGTTTTATGATCACACCAGTTCTTGCTTATAGGCAAAGGCCTTCCTTGCAGATCTTCCAATGATCCATTGTTACTACTTTATCATGCTGTTGTTTATAGTCCTTCTGTGCAATCTTCTTGTCTCAGCTAACCAGGTGGTTCATTATTTTATCAGCTTCTTTGTAGAGGTGGGGCTTGCTGTCTGTTGCTGTCTTCTCAGTTCTCGTTTTGTATGCATTTGATCTTAAGGCTTGGTCTTATGCAGCTAGAATTAATCCCATGTTGTCTTTCTTCAAATTTCCTACTCTTAGCCATTGCCAGATCTTGTTATTATCTGCTTTGTCTTTTTTTTTTTAATGTACTGGCCATGTAATGCTTTGCCTTTCCACATCTTTTTTCTGTTCATTGTTGTTTTAATTAATGTTAATTAATTAACATTAATGTTGATTAATGTTAATTAATGTTAATACAGTATTACACAATTTATATCTTATGATTATGCTTATTATTATATCCCACTTTTTGTATTTATTAAATTTATATACTGCCCATTCACTGTTGAAGCAATTCTGTATATATAACTCAAGGTGATAAACATATCTCCTATATTACTCATAACAGCAACCTTATACAGTGGGTTGAAGAGAGAGAGTCTAGCTCAAAGTCATATGGCTTTTATGCCTAAGGGTGTCCTAGAACTCACAAACTCCTGGTTTTTATGCCAGCACCTTAACCAATACAGCAAGTTAGTATTTTTGTTCATACATATAATTTACATTTTCCAGATTACTGAAGATTGAACTAGATTAATCACCATCCTGATAAAGAGAAAATGAGATAGGAATAACCCAGTTAATTTTTGCCAATAACTTATGAATTATATTTTTAGTGAACAGCCATAGGTTAGATAGTACATGATAAATTTAGGTTTCTCTGCATAAAATCCTTTAACCCCATTGAAGTTCATAGTCCTTCCCAGTGTGAATCAAACTGAGATAGCAGCATTGGAATATTTTGTGGGAGGTGCAAGATAAATAAGTTATTACCATCAACGATTATTTCACCTGTCAACCATTAATTCATATCTTTATATAGCATACAACAGATGTATTAAAAAAATTAATTAAAAACATTATTACATTTAAACCAGGAATGAAATCTACTTACTTTCACTACTGGTTTGAGTGCAATATGCGCACACACACCTCTTCTACGCATGCACAGATGGTTAAAAAACGGGATGCAATGACATTCGGCAGATGGGCGGAGCTCCTGCTGCCAACGCTACCAGTTTGGTGAGCCGAATAGAACCAGGGGGATTTCACCACTTATTTAAATATCTTAGAACTAACTCAATATTGCCAATTTTATGACATTTCAGTGTTTCACAGTACATTTATACTTAATGTTTAAAACAAATTATTTTGTGACTTGGTTTGCTCAATAACATAAGTACTATTAAATCAGTTAATCTTCCCATCTAATGATTATTCCACAGCATGTTCTGAGAAAGGGAGTTTCTCTATCAATGTTGCTTTTATCATAATTGCATATACTAATACTCCAGAAAGTTAATGAGATTTAAATATTGTGTATTGAAAATCAGTGCCACATGAAATTTTGGTCCCATGTAATTTCTCACTGCTATTTTGTATTATGTAACTTTGCACTGAAAGTCATACTGAATTGTGCATAAATTCCAATTCTAAACAAATTTCAGTAAACCTGATTGATGATAGATAATCATAATTAGGCATCATCCAGTTATGTTGGTACTGCAACTACAAAGTGGCTAAAGAGAATATTGGCTGAGAATGCTAGCAGTACTCATTATCAGCACATCGTAGAAAGGAGGAAGGTCAGGGAAGGAGTTAACATTATTTAAAGCAGCAGCATATTTTGTTCAGACTCGTGAAAATACAGGCTACTTTACTGAATTGCAAAGTGATGTTGTGCTTGTCCACAATACAAACAATTTATTCCTGAATTATATTTAGAATCTGCCCAATAGTTCTAATGCTAAGGAAAATGAATTTATGATCAATGATCAGTGAAGAATTGCATTGTTTTAAAGGTCACTAGTTTTAAATTTAAATGCTCAATTTTTTTTAAAAAACTGCAAAAAGCAGCATATAAAGCATCCAATAGAGATTGTGTTAATAATGGTGCAAATTGTAAGATGTTACACTATAGCTTATTAAAATTTTGTCTGTAAATAGCATGTAAATATTTTTCAGTCTACATGGTTTGGCTTTTTATTACTTGAATATTGTTTGTAGGAGATACATTTGCCTAATAATCTATAATAATATTGAGTTTAATATTTCTTAAACTAATAAAATAATCATTGTCAGAAGAAACTGAACACAATGAAAAAGACTCAAATGTTCATTATTACATTGTTATTGGTGCTAAATATAAGTAATCTGACCAAAAAAAAGAAAGAGAGAAAGGGTGTCTTATGCTGCTTTAAAAGTAACCCTCAGGGAAAATGCTAGAGTGCATAAATTAGAGTGCACAACCAGTTACCCATTCAGATTATTGTGATGTGATTTGTCGTGCAGCTGCTTCAAATTAAAAACAGGTGTAGAAAGCAGATTATGCAAATAGCTATATTAATGTAATTGTCAAATTGGTGTGTTTATCACCATGCTTTTAAAGAGTAGGCCATACTCTTATTTTAAATGGAAATTAGGTTTATTCTTGAAAGCTACTATTGGATAATAAGTTTATATGTTTAAAAAACCTCTGATTTTGACACTTTTGTAGTGATTTGTTTAGTAAATGCTATGTGGAAATACTGTTGTACTTTTTTGACATTTGCTAAGCATTGCAATGAAATCTTCATAAAACTTAGGTGATCAGTTTTCAACATTCAGTTTTCATTGAGCTTGACTATCTTTACTTATTATGGCAACACTTTACTTAAATTATGTTTTAATTGGATGCTTAATGTAATATATGCAGAAAATATTGAACTGTATATTGCAGGACTATGCTTTTTTTAGCCCCATATACATGCTTATTTTTCAGATGTTAGCATCTGTAAAAAAGGAACAATGGAAATATGTGTAAAGCTTTCTACAAGTATGTGAAGTTAAAGATTGTATGGATTGATATCCAGTTATTCTTATATGTTGTTAAAAAAATTGCATTCAGTTATGTTAAATAGTGATGTGGATAAAGCTAATCAATGTAAAAACTGTCCTTCAGCAATTAGAATTGAAAGTTAATCACTCCAAATATTGTAATGTTTCAAAGTACAGGCAGCAAGACAATATAATTTGAAAAATAATGTAATACCGGTAGTCCTCGAGTTATTAATGTAATGGATATGTAATGGGTAATTGTCCATTCCATTTGTAACCCAAGTATTTGTGGGAGTGAATCTCATACCTTGAATGCGATCACTCCCTCCTTTCACCCATGCATTCGCTAATAGAATGCGAGGCTCGTTATGTGCACATGAGATATTTCAGGGTGGGGAAGGCAAAGGCCTCCCTTGATCCTCTGAAATACCTCATGTTCCCCTCAATTGCTTTTCCACCCCACAATCTGCCATGCCAGGTCACTTGCCTTGTAAAGATCTGTCTCCTCCCCAGAGTCTCTGTTTCTTTGCCTGCTCCCAGCAAGCGGCGAGAGCAGAGAGAGAGAGCTGGAAGAGTGCACCCTGTTCAGTTTCTCTTATCACTGAGCCTGCCTGCTTCTTCTGGAATGGCGGGAAGCCTCAGTGAGTCTCCTCCAAAGGTTTCCAGGTTCCGTGCGGAAAAGTGTTTACACAAAGTGAGACTTTGAGGCAGTGAACCTCACATTGCTCTTTTTGTTCCATTTTCAAGCGCCCCATTTCCATGCAGACAAAGTTTCCAGGCTCTGTCAGTTCAGCAAGTGTTTGAGCAGCCCTGGGGCGGGTTGGACTGCCCTAAGGTCACTTAAGCACTTGTTGCACTGTTGGAGACTGCAAACTTCATCTGCATGCACATGGGGTGTTTGAAAACAGAGCTTCTCTTCAGTAGAGACCTTGGGAAAAGTCCTTTCCTGGTGAAAACTGAGCTCCAGAGCGACGTGTGCTCCCTCCGGGAGCTCCGTTCTCAGCAGCAAAGGTTTTTTGCAAAGATGGCAAAAGGCTTTGCAAATGGAGAGAAAGCTTTGATGTTTCAGGCCAAGATCAATAGCATGAGTTCTCGCGCTACTGATCTAGTATAATCTTGTGATACTTTAGGTCTCCATTCTCTGCATACACACCAAAGGCCAAGAGCGCAAAGGCTGTCTAGATCTTTGTAAGGTGGGTATACATAGCTCTAATGCCTATCGAGACCTGGCACAGCGGGGGGGGGGGAATAGGCAGGGCGAATGTTGCAGAGCCTCTGCAGTTGTTCGTAAGTACAAACAACTGCCATGGTGCTGCAACATTCATAGTTTTGCAACTTGTTCATAAACATTAGGGGGCGCTTCTCACGTAACTTTGAATGTTCGCTAAGGGAATGCTCGTAAATTCAAATTCAAATTTATTCAATTTATACCCCGCCCTTCTCCCTTGCGGGAC
>JANHFK010000123.1:103238-114749 GCA_036250565.1 Sibynophis collaris
TTCTAACTGTCTTCTCTTGGTCTCTCCATATCTCCCTTTCCTAGCAAGTTTTCTCCCTTGTCCCATTCCCTAATTTTTCCCTTCTTTCCTCTTAGTTTCATTACTTTTCTATTTCTCCTCATATTTTTCCCTAATCCTCTTCTCCTTTTTTTCTCTAATTTCTTTTTTATTGTGTAATCCCCTCTGACCATTCTTTTTCTCTCACTGTTAATCCCAGTGTAATTCTTCTGTTTTTTATATTTCTTCTCACCTAATCTCTTCTTCTTTCTATTTCTCTTTAATTTCTTTTTAATAATATATTTCTGCCTCCTCTTCTTCCTTGCTTTCCTCTCTTTCCCACTATCTTTCCCAGTATAGTCATTTGATTTCCCCCCCAAATCATCATCATTTTGAATAAAGTTTTCTTTTTCCTCATTTAAAGTCTCTTTGATTTGTTGCTCATCTTCTATCCTCATTTCTTCTTGTTTCATTAATATCTGGAGCCTTTTAATTGCATCTTGTATTTCTTGCCACATGGTATCCATTTATTTGCTTGTTTGTCCTTGTCTTTGCAAAATTTTCCTGAAGACTTCCCTTGTGGCCCATTCTTTGCCCATGCTAACATAGGCCCTTTAACTATTTCCTCCTCCAGGTCATAGTTTACTAGGTGTTTGTATATTCTCGACACTAATTTCTCCTCTGTCCCCGTTAGTATTTTATCTAATTGGGTCAAATTTGGTTCGATTCCGAATTCTTCTATGTCTTTTCTGTATCTTGATTTAATTTGTAGGTATGGCTACCAATCTATATTCGTTCCTTGTTCTTTTAGTTCCTGATTAGTTTTTCATTTCCCTTCACTATCTAAAATTTCTTTATATTTTACCATTTTACTTGTTTCCATTGTTTTTGGATAAATCATTGCTTCCATGGTAGACAGCCAGATTAGTATTTTAGGATAATGTTTGTAATAGTGAATCTCGTATTATATGTTTATGGAAGTATGATGGTCTTTTCTTGCATATTCCACAGAAAGGCATGCCATCCTTTCTGCAGATCATGCCCTTCTAATGTTAGAATTCTTTTGTTTTGCAGATTTATCCATTCTTTTATCGACACTAGGCTTGTTGCTTTGTAATAATTTTCCCACATCGGGAGTCCACCCATTTCTCAATTGGTATATTACTTCTACATCAGAAAACAAGTTTGCTTTTAGTTTGTGTTCTGTTCAGCTAAATATTGTGCATATATTCAAAGTCATCTTACAAAAATGCTATCTTGAAAAGCAACTTTTAATTTATTACTAAAATGTATGTGTATATAATATCAGTATTTTTCTGGTTTAACTAAATAGTAATAATAATCAAATGGAAATAATTTCAGAATGTCCATAATTTTCAATTGGGTTTCACTCAATTTTTCTTTTCTTTACTGATTTGAGGAGGGGAGGGGGTCATGTACAGAAATACAAGGCTTTTTAATGTAAATACTGTTTTTGTGTGCTGGAGTTAATTCAAATGCTGTTTTTAATTCACTTTATGGGATCATTAAGTATTATCCAGATAGCAATAGTAATAGCACTTAGATACTGCTTCACAGTGCTTTTACAGCCCTCTCTAAGCGGTTACAGAATCAGCATATTGCCCCCAACAATCTGGGTCCTCATTTTACCCACCTCGGAAGGATGGAAGGCTGACTCAACCTCGAGCCAGTGAGATTCGATCTGCTGAACTGCAGATCTTGAAGTAGCTTGCAGTACTGCATTCTAACCATTGCGCCACCTTGACTTTAGGTGTTCTAGATGTTCCAGGCAGAGGCAAAAAGATACCAATATTTCAATTGCTTTTTTAAAAAGGACTATATATAAGTTTGATCTAGTGGTTAAAACAGCAGGCTAGAAACCTGGAGATGGTGAGCTCTAGTCCTTTCTTAGCTATGAAAGCCAGCTGGGTGGCCTTGGAACAGTCACTCTCTCTCAGCCCAACTCACCCGGTAGGGTTGTTGTGTGGGTCAAATTGGAGGAGGAAGGTATGTTGTATATGTTTGCTGCCTTGAGTTATTTGTGAAAACAATACAATACAGGCAGGAAATAAATAAATAAATAAATAAATTTGGTATGTTAAATTGGCAAGGAAAAAAAAAACAGTTTATATGTGGCATAGCAACATATCTGTTTATTTAAAAAAATCCATATGAGAATAAGATACATTTGAAATCTAAAAAAATAGGCTAGTATGAAAAAATATAGCATAGAATAATGGATATTATAGCCATATTTAACATTTCATTATATGCAAACAGATACTTCCTACTTTTTATTTTGCTGCTATAAATAATTAAGAAATATCTCAACTTAGTAAAAGGGTGGAGAGTTTTTCAAACTTTGTTGTGACCTGCTGGCAGGATGAGAGTTTCCTAAATTGCTGCACTATATAAGCACAAATCAAAATATTACATGTTTTTTCCAATTAAAAAATCACCCTTCACTATAACATATAAATTATATTAACAATAACACTAAACTTGGTGCTTGAAATGGAGTTCATAACTCTCATTATATATATTGCAGATTTTGAATTGAATTACTATTTTTCAGTGCTTTCTTAAGATTAGTCTGACACAAAAGTTGTATCTAAAGGTATTTTTTAAATACTTTAGTCATATGAGAAGAACAAAAAAATCAGTAACTTCTATTTCCATAGACAAGTATGTGAACCATGAAATTTCTGCAACTGTGCAGAAATTTCTTACAGATAGGAAATTTTAACATCAGAATTTTAAGTTGTGTATTCAAAAACATCTACCATGCTAATGGAATTAAACTGAGTTCTTTTGCATGCTCTCACCCAGCAGAACAAAATTATTGGTTACAAATAAGAATGATATAAACCACTTTAGGTCTTATGACTAAAGCATTACTAGACTGGCAATTTATTGCATCATCCCGCTATCACTGTGGCAATGTAGCACCTATCTTCATTAGTAATGTATTGCCATAGTGATGACTAGATAGAATTGTAAATTGCTATGTGGAAATCTTGCAAAGCAATTCACAGGACCAAAAGTGGGTTTATTTGTATCTTGTACTGATTTCAGTACACCCCAGTTATGTGGGCAGTTATTTTTCATTTTTATAGACTTATATATTGTTTCTATTAAAAAAAAAATTATTATTTTGTTTTCCTTTAGTATACCCCCTATAAAATTACCTTAATTGCACCTAGATAAATATTCCCTGCTCTGCTTTTTATGTTCCAAAGAAATAGACTGGAAAAAACACTGTTGCTAAGTAAAATTCTGTAGCCAATTCTGACTAATATAGATATTAATACTAATACAAGTATAATATCAGCTTATTTTTATATCAGCTAATTATAGCAAATAAAGTACATGATTTATTTTCCATGTATGCATTTATTTTTTGCTGTATAATGGGATATATCAATTGCAACCCTGTGTACAGTGTAATTTTCAGGCTCCTATATGGTTCCTGATTTCCCTTTCCTTATGAAGAATCTCAGCTTTTTTATAGTTGTAAAAATGATGGAAATTGAGATCCAAGCAGACAAGACTTTTATCAAGTATAGGATATTTTCATCCTTTATACTGGTAGGGAAATACGGTAGATTTTTTTTACTATCAGTAAAGCTATCAATAGTTGATAGACATGAACAGTAGTACAAAGTTTTGACAAAATGTTCCCTTTATTACACTTCTGAGCTGCTTTCTTTAATGTGCCTATTATATTATCTACATTAATTATCCTATTAATACAAAGATATTCTAAATGGATAGAATACCAAGATTTCAGAAAGATATTTTTTATGTAGGAAGAATTCTTACTTCATTATAGTTTGCCAGAGAAGTTTTAGAAGAACCTTATAAAGGAATTGAGGAGTATAGGTTGCATTCTCATGCTGCAAGTTGTTTCAGGTTGCCAGAAAAGCAGAGCATAACAGCAGTTACTGTTAATCCCTCAGAATTAGACAGATTTACCTAATTCATTCCTGTCTCTCCCCACCCCCAGCAAATATTTGATGGACATTCAGTAAAATCTCTTCTAATGTAGCTTATAGATAATCAATTAATTCACACTGTGAATGCTTGGAATTTGTTCTAGGTCGGTTCTATGATCCATACATCAATTTGTTCTTATTTGATTAAAACTGAGAGTTAAGCTTATGCTTAATCATCTTTCTTAAATGGGTAATGAGATAACAGTTCTCCTGTATTGATTTCAGGTCACCAGGATCAAATTCTTGGGTTAGTGCTAGAAATAAATAAAGCATTTAAAAGTGTGGTATTTTATGTGTTAGATTATAAATTTTATAATTTCCAGATAGCAAGGGTAATGGGTACAACTTTTGTTAAAGCTGGAAAGACTTACTATATATATATATATATATATATGAGTAGCTTTCTGCATTCTGTGATACATAAAGTCTATGTTTCCTAGGGCTGTATGCTTTCTTTGAGGCAGTTGTTTTACAGGGGCTGAAGTATATTTGACTGCTAAAGTGCAAAGTTATAGTGCAGTGATTAATAATATTAATAGTGCATAAGTGTGAGGGTAATTAATTGATTAAAAATCTTAGTAAGTACAATAAGAAAGAGAATGACAGAAGTAGTTTCCAGGAATAAGATACAAAGAACATGGATGTTTTACTAATTTCTGAGATGTTATACGTACTTCTTGAAAAGCTCGTGGTATCTGCTTTAAACCTCTTTATATGACTTTATTGGTAAAAGTATTGCTCTTTTCTTTTCAAAGACAAGTTAGATTTCCCAATCTTCTTACGCAAACTTTTTTTCAGGATGATGAGGATTGCCTTATTCTGAGATCTAAACTAGATATCTAGTGTGATACACTGGTTAAGTTATTAGACTCAAATAAGGAGAAACAGGTTTAAGTCTACTCCCAGACAGTGGCAGCCATGAAAAATTATGAAAGAAGTAAACTCTGTGTGTGTGTATGTAACATTACAAGATGGCATAATTATGTAATGATGTCATGAAATCTGTCACAAGTATGTAACTTGTCTTATTTATGTGCTGATGTCATAATGCACATGTCATAATTTGTCTTTTATGCAGATACTCATGCTCAAAGCCATGGAAGCTTATTTGGTAACTATGGCCAATTGCTATGTAGATAATGATCAATTTACAACAACATTTGGGACTAAAATTGTCATTGCTAAGCAATGTAGTCATAAAGCATGATAATATATGACCAAGCCACTTAATGGTAATTCCAACAGTTCCAGTTACTGTTGTTAAGCAAATCACCATGGGCCATTAAACAAAGTTGTTACATGATCACCATTTGCAACCTCCTGCCAGCTTCCTCATCAACTTGGTTTGTCAGAGGCCTGCAAAGAGGGCTGTAAATGGCAACCATAGGACATTGTGAAAGCCAGAATTCTATAGATTGATTATAAGTATCACTCGTTCACCACTCTCAAAAGTTTGAACAGTTGCTGACTGAGTGATATGCAAGAATCAACTGTATTGCAATCTATATGTCAGGGTTCTGACTGACAAACCGAACCAAACAAGCACTGTTGAGACAATCCAAATCTTTATATGCAAAATTTTATTGAGTATATCATTTCGGCACATTTTGTCGCTGCTAATTCCTCCTGAATTTTAATTTTTAAAAAAAACATTGAATATTTTGATTTGTGCTTTTATGGTGCAGCAATTTAGGAAACTCTCATCCTGCCAGCAGGTTACAACAAAGTTTGAAAAACTCTCCACCCTTTTACTAAGTTGAGATATTTCTTAATTATTTATAGCAGCAAAATAAAAAGTAGGAAGTATATGTTTGCATATAATAAAATGTTAAATATGGCTATAATATCTAAGAATACTACCAGGCTGGGCACCATCCAGGCAGCTCCAGATTCTGCAACAGGATCAGCTGATCTTGCAGATCCCCTATTTGCAGAGCTCACCACAGAGATAGAAGAGGTACCCGCTCCCAGACTGTTTCTGGATGTTGTGTAGAAGCAGTGGACCTCTCCCGGGTCAGGGCCAAACCCCAGTGGCCTGGACAGGTGCTTATAAAACATTGACAATGATCTTGCTAGGGTCCTTCAAGTCCCTACTGTTGATGCACCGTTGGTGGCCCTGGCCTCATAGCCTGTCTTAACAGGACCCCGGAGGACATGAGATCGGAGCAGTCATTGGTAAAAGGACATGAGGCAGTTGCCTGGGCTGTTAAGGCTTCCATATCTGCCTCCTTTTTTAACAGGGCTTTACTGCTCTGGTTAAGACAACTGCAAGAATGGCTGCCAGTTGCCGATACAAGGTCCCAACAGGATCTTAATAAAATAATGGCAGCGATAGAATTTTTGGTAGATGCTACACTAAATGCTTCTAGATTCGTGGCCAAATCCATTGGCTCATCAGTAGCAACTTGGTGTCTCCTGTGGCTAAGCCAATGGCAAGCCGATGCCAGAAATAAGTGGAGGCTGGCATCCGCCCCTTATGCCGGGGATAAATTGTTTTGAGACTCCCTGGAAGGGATTCTAGTCGAGTCCAGGGACAAATGAAAAATTCTGCCGAGCATGGCCCAAAGGGCAGAATCATACCAGGTCCCTTATTTTCATGCCTCATCCTTTCAAGTGCCAGACAGCGGTTTGGGAATTCTGCGTTCACAAAGGCCCTTTACCTGACAGGGCAACAGCAGGACAGCAGGGCAGACAGGGACAAAGGTACCCACCCAAATGGTCCTTTCGGGGTGGGAGGGGTTGTACCTTTCAGCGCTTGAAATGACTGCTCATCCAACCCTCCCATAGAGGGCCGTCTGGCATTATTTTCTGGCCAGTGGGAGGACACTACCACAGACACCTGCGTCAGGGAGACGGTCAGGTCGGGCCTCTCCCTAGAATTCCTCTCCAACCCCTCGAGGCTTTTTGTCCATTGACCTGTGTCACAGGATCGGAAGAAGCGGCTCCTCATGGAATCGGCCATAAAACATCTCTTGGATATTCAGCCATCCAACCGGTCCCACAGGCGCAGCATGGACAGGGGTTCTATTCCCAACTGTTCATAATACAGAAAGCCTTGGGGGGATGGAGGGCAATTCTCGACCTCAAGTCTCTGAATCGTCACATTATTTATCGACGGTTCAAAATGCAGTCGCTCCAGACCATCTTAGAGAGCATCAGAAAGGGCGACTTCCTCCCATCAGTGGACCTGATGGAAGCATACCTTCATGTTCCCATCCTACCAGCCCATAGAAAGTTTCTCCGCTTCCATTATGCAGGGAAGCATTATCAGTATCGAACATTGCCGTTCAACCTGTCCTCCACCCCACAGTGTTCACAGTGTTCACCAAGCTTGGAACATGCTTGGCATATCTTAGATGTGCAGAGGGCTCTCTGCATCTATGTCAGAAGGACCTCCTCCCTGAGGAAGACGGAATCTCTTTTCGTCTCTTTCCAGTCTGCCACTCTGGGTAGCAGGGTTACGTCCTCGACGTACTACTATCTACTATAGCAGTGATTTTTATGGTTTAATCGAACAGGGATGGCAGATAGCTGCAATGTAAAAGTAGTTCACCCATATTTAAGCAGCATCTTAATAGGTGTCCATGCCCATTTCCCTGCTAGTATTCTGGGTTTCACAAAAGAAATAAAAAATCCTTTCACACAAGCTTTATTTTTTCCCCTCATTCCTCAAATAGGTTGCAGTCTGTTTAATATTACTTCTTTCAATAGAAGTGTGATGACCTAGGGCACGGCACAGATATAACACAAAACAGCTGACAGTTCAAACCGCCCCTTTATTGCTCCAAATCTCGCCAAATGCTCCCACGTTTCTGGCAAGTTCCAGAGCAAAGTGATAACAAACCCCCACACAAACCTCAAGCAGCTTCTGGCTGCAATTAATCCAGCCCAGCGCTGTTTGCACCAAGGGTGCATGGCAATAAATCCAAATGTATTTGGCAAATCAAGGAGTTCAGGGAGCAAAAGATCCAGGTAATTAGTCCAGAACACCAAAAGGAATGCAAGGACTCTTGGCAAGTTCAAACTCCCAATAAATGCCCCTCCCTGCAATGTCTCCTTAAGTCTCATTCCCCAGGTGTGCCTGGTGAAGATGGGCAGGGCACTCTCCTCATAGTAGCCTGCTCAGTCTGTGCCTTCTCTGCACTCTCCCAGCCCTTGGATCAGGAGGGGTGGTTCTTGCTCTTCATCTGAGCTCAGTCTCTCATGTTCATCCTGCCTCTGTTCCTCCCTGCCTGCAGGCCTTACTAATTCTGAAAAGCCTTGCCTGGACTGACTCTGCCCTTCCCTAGTTTCCTCCAAGGCCAATGGATCTTCCCTCTCAATCGCTGTCAGTTCTTGTTCCAGCTCATCTTCCCCTGCAGATTCAGACTCCGACAGGGACATGATAAGAGACATTATGATTTCCATGTCTTATTTAAATCAAATTATAGATTATCTTCACCTTCTTTATCTTGTTCTCTTTACCACACTGGCCACAGCTTACTTCCTAGGAAAGAACGATCCTTGACTTCATAGGTCCATGATGGCGAACCTATGGCATGCGTGCCGAAAGTGGCATGCACAGCCAGCTCTCTGGGTATGCCAGCTGTCATCCTTTGCTCTTCTGGGTTCCAGCGTGCATGGTCTTTGTGCACACAGGAGCATCAGAAATTGGAAGAGCAGCTCCCTGGCACACATGTGCGTGCCATAAACTGGAAATCCAGCTTCCCGGCGCATGCATCCAAGTGGTCTTTGTGTGCACATGTACGCCAGAAACCAAAAGACCAGGTGCACTCCAGAAACTGGAAGCTCAGCTTCCTGGCATATGCATGCGTGCTGGGGAACTGCTCTTCTGGTTTCCAGTGCTCCCGCATGTGTGAGCCAGGAAGCTGCTCTTCCAGTTTCCAGTGCTCCCACATGTGCATGCGCGTGCTTCCATATTGGCACTCTGTGCCGAAAAAGTTCGCCAATACTGCCATAGGTGTTAGAGGAAAGGTACTTTTGCTAGATATACTAAGTGCAGCATAGCGAGGAAAGCTCTGAAAAAAAACTGCACAAAAAATTGTACATTGAAAGCAACCCCCAATATCCAAAATCCTCTCCCCAGTGACAGTAGTCCAATCAAGTTCTGTTCCAATGTTTTGGGACCCGGTGCCTCAGGCACCACTGTAAATTCCAGCGTCCTGGAAGGTAGGAAGATGGCTTGGTTTGACACATATGGTTCCTGTTAAGTGTTCATATTCCCCAATTTCCCACAGCATTCTTTCACACCTCCAGCACTCTTTCCCTCCCAAATGCCCCCTCCATTGGTTATGGTAGTTTCTAGCGAGCTTCAAAAAAAGTGAACAGGTACTCCAAAGATTAATCTGATCTTCAACTAAGAAAAAACTTAAATTGCTCCTCTTAATTTTTTTCCCGTTCTCTTAAGATGAATAACAATATTTAATGGAAGATCATATTACCTATAATATATTAACCAAACTGATCTATATGCCTGTAATTAGAAATATGTCAGCAAGACATGAATTCTTCCAGTTTTGTAATGCTTGTTTGAAAGTTTATGAAGCTTCCAGGATAGGAAGTGAAACATCTTATTTTTCTTCAAAATCAGTCCAGTTCTTCTTCTTCCTAGCATACTTCCACAAGTGCAGGATCCGCTTTTTGGATAATTGAATGCCACTTTGTATAGTCACCTGCGTCTCTAGGGCGTAGGCCCGTGGCTTGTACATCTTTGTTGTTGGTGTCTTCCCATCTCTGTTTTGGGTACCTGCGAGGTCGCCAGCCATTGACTTCTAATTGGTAGTTAGTCTTGGCAATGGTGGAAGGTGCTGCTCTCAGGACATGTCCATACCAGCGGAGCCAGCTTTCTCTCATCTTCTCTATAACACCAGAATGTTGTCAAATAGTGTCATTTGTGATGAGGTCATTTGTGATGAGGTCAAGACGGGTTGGCATTCGTCTGTCACATAACACACTAGTGAGTTCTTGCCAACGCATCCAGGCTGCATTCACCCTTGCTCACACCTCGCCATTGATATTGCCATTGCCTTAGAGATGGGATCCCAGATACTGAAAAATGTCCACTTTCTTTAGATTTTCTCCATTGATTTGAAGTGTTCCAGGTATGGTGATAGTCTCTAAGTACTCAGTTTTCTTGATGTTGATGTTGAGCCTGAAATGGTTGAGGCAATCGTTCCATTTTGAACTTGCTGCTGTAGTTTACCTCTGGTTGTAGAAGCAAGCATAACCTCATCAGCATAGAGCATAATCCAAAGTGTGTTCTGCTGCAGGTCATGTGTGATGGTATCCATGACCAATATAAAGAAAAGTGGTGACAGTGCAGAGCCTTGGTGCACCCCAACCATCACTCAAAATCAGTCCAGTTGCCTTTTCAAAATAAAAACCACTTTTGATATGCTTTTTTGAAATGTTAGCTTGAGAAAAGCAATTTCTAATGTAACAGATTTTCATGAATACTGCATTACATTTCATCTGCTGTTAATTTTTGTTCCTTTTCCAGATTAAGTTCTGAACATCTTGATTTACTTTGTTACAATAACAAGATAAAACTTGTGCTTATGTGGAGCTCTAACTGATTAACAAAATCATTTTTAGTCATACTAAAATTAAATTCCACTCTTTGTTTACCTCCACAGATTTTGAATAGTTTGAATATAATTAGAACAGCAGTCAAATACTCAATGCAAAAAGATGGGCAACCCCAGAACCACACACATTGTTCCAAACTTTTGATATGTCCCTTAGGTTTCTTCTAAATTTCCTGCTGAATTGTTATTTTTATATAGCATTGAAGCAATAAAATACTTGAGAGTAATTGTATGAGTAATTGTATATTTAATGTGCTTGCCTCCAGAAATTGTCGGTGCTCCAACAATGGAGGTTTTTCAGAAGAGATTAGACAACCACTTGTCTGAAATGGTATAGGGTTTCCTGCTTGAGTAAGGGATTGAATTAGACCTACAAGATCCCTTCCACTTCTATTATTCTGTTATTGTGCTCAATTTTATTTTAATTTAATTTAGAAATGCTTCTGCACTTTGAATGTATTTACCATGTGAATCAGTAATCGGCCTTGCAAATACATGGAAATGCACTGGATGACTTTGAACCAATTCACTCTCACCCCAAATCCACTTCCCAGGATTGCTCTTCTGGGGATAAAACAAAGGAGAGCTTAATGATAGCTGTTTTGGGTTTATGGAAGAAAGGCAGAATATAAATCTTAACATGCCCACAACAGCAATAATAATGAGGTTACCTATCAGCTATTACATCCTGTAGGGTCTTTTTATGGTGGCAGTATTTCCCTGTTCTCTCCTACTAACAACTATGTAGGCATTGAAACATTATTGGTCATCAAGGTACTCTAGCACAGGGGTCCCCAACCTTTTGGACCTCAGGGACCACCAAGTTTATAATTTTAAATCCCACGGACCACCAAATTCATAATTTTAAATCCCGCGGACCACCAAGTTCATAATTTTAAATCCCGCGGACCACCAAGTTCATAATTTTAAAT
>JANHFK010000123.1:117806-129327 GCA_036250565.1 Sibynophis collaris
AGCAGCTGCAGGAAGAGATAATGTTACAGGAGTGAGCTGCTCCCCTTGTTATAGGTGTGGCGCTTTTAACAAGGGAAGCGGCTCACACTGGTAACATTCTCTCTTCCTGCAGCTGCTGAATCTTTCGGTGCAAGAAGCACCTGCAACCACACTCTTTTTTTCGATTGGGCTGCAGATTCAGCGGCTGCAGGAAGAGAGAATGTTACCGAAGAATTTTTCCTACCGGGTTCTGTGGGCATGGCTTGATGGGGTGTGTCCTATGCCTGAGTGGGCATGGCTATGAGTGAGGTTGAGTTGGCCACGCCCACTCAGTCACAGGACACCCTCCACCAAGTCACATTCACAGAACCAGTAGGGAAAATTTTTAGATTTCACCCCTGGAGTGATCTCTACAACCCATGAAATTGCTCTGTTGGCGAATGTGATTGATTACATAGCCTGGGGGTAGGGGGGAAACAGGGTCATGATTAGGGCCGTAAATTACATGGGGTCAGAGTTGGCTTCATTTGGGAACATACCGACATGGAGCTCCTAATAAATAACTGGATTTCTTTTGAAGCTTGGCTCAAGGGTCATGATTTAATTAGGCCACCCGCTGGAACCCTGACACTGCATTCCTAATAACTCAAGGTCAACCTGCCCAAGGTTCAGTTTGCAAGTTACTATCTTGTTTTCTCCAAAATAAGACCCAGTCTTATATTTTCTCTCTCCAAAAGAACCATTAGGGCTTATTTGGGGGGAAGCATGATATCAGGGTGATCAGCCCAGCCAGATGCCCCACCCCAGTGCATGCACAAGAGGTGGCGAGCACAATGGAGCCAAGAGTGTCTCGCCTTAGCTGCAGCCCACGGCCCCTTGGCTGGCACACACTGGAGCTATACAGCCTGGCCGGCTCTCCAAGCAACAGACAGAGGCACGGGGAAGTACGTGATCTGGCCCACTGGACGTGCTGCATGGCTTTCTGTTCTGTTGTGGCCACAGGCAAGCAAAGAGGAAAGGCACTGTTGGGCACGACCACTCAAAGCTGGGGTTTCCTGCTCATGTGCTGATTTGCCAGCACAGCAATGGGAAACATTACAGAGGTGACCATTTTACAGGCTGGATTTTCCCCTCTCCCATTGCTCTCCCTCCAGGAAGGGAATCTCTGCCCTTCAGTACAGGCAACAGGCTGATGTACAGGATCTCCCTGCTTTTCCCTGGAGCAGTTCTCTTTCATTCATCTCCCCCTTTTGCCACCTCCCCAACCACACAATCAATTCACACACCTCAGCACAAGGCTCCAAGAGGGGTTGCAGAGGTGAGGCAGGGGTGGCATCAGGCTATGCCCCTGTCCACTTGGCCCCCACTGTCCAACATCATCCTCCGGCTCTGCCAAACACGGACAAGCCTCCTGCTGCCGCCCACCCATTTCATCCCACCATTTGTCTTTGTTTGCCCACAGCCTTGATGGGGCAGGCAGCTACATGGTGCATCCAGCAGGCCAGATCGTATGCTCCCCCCCACGCCTCTGCATGCACCTGCTGCTTGGACAGACGGCCCAGTGGTCACAGCATTCGGACTCACCTATGGGCTGGAGCTGACCTCTAACTGCGCCATCCAAGGTCTGTCCCCCACACACTCACCACCTTCGTTGGCCATGGGTCTGACGATTTTAACTGGGGCTTATTTTGAGGGAAGGGTTTATAATATGAGCATCCTAAAAAATCATGCTAGGGCTTATTTTCTCATTGGGTCTTATTTTTGGGAAAATATGGTATGAAGTGAAACTTAATTGTCTTTTGGTTTTCAATTAAAAAATGTGGTGCAATCTTTGATCAGAAAACATCTATGTTTCTGCATCCAATTACCTACCTACCTACCTACTACTTAACTATCTGGAAAA
This sequence comes from Sibynophis collaris, assembly GCA_036250565.1. Classification (NCBI taxonomy): domain Eukaryota; kingdom Metazoa; phylum Chordata; class Lepidosauria; order Squamata; family Sibynophiidae; genus Sibynophis; species Sibynophis collaris. The sequence continues at coordinate 119,689 of JANHFK010000123.1, forward strand.
TACCCAGAAAAAATATATCAGTTAAAATGTAAAAAAGAAAAAAGCATAGTGCAAGACAATTTTTAATCTATTCTTCAAATATATATGCAAAAATATGAATTCTTTTCATGTAAATTCCTAAAAATTGGAAAGTGAAACAAAAATTTGGAAAAGATGAGTTAGTTGAGAGAAACTGAAATGGAGAGGTTCAAACTAAACGATTTTTTTTCATCCAAGCAGCTGTTGTGTGCTCATTTTAAAGAGGAAAATGTTCTTAATATTTGAAGGAGTTTTCCTTTGAAGGCACTGCTTAGATAGCTGTGCTATCACAGGAGACATAAAAATGCAAGGATTCACTTGTTACCTTGTAGCATTCTAAAAACAAAAATGAACAGATGGTGTTAGCATATGCTCTCCGGTTTCATGTCTGCCGTATATACTCTTGGCATTCTGGGTATTCACCATCTGAATCATGTTTTAGACCAGATTCTCTACTTCCTTCCTTATGATATTATATTTCTACTGAGTGTACTGAATCAGTCTTTATTCCAGCTTTTGCCAAGAAGTCATTGGAACTGAGAACAAATTAAACAGTATATATAGGTTTTGCTTATAACTGAGGTCAACAAGAGGGTACATCTTAATGAAAAAGGCTTAATATAAAGAAGGAGGGCTACCTTCCTTCTTTTTTTTTAATTTGAATATTAATCTGCAAATGGTCCTAAATAACACAGCTGTCTTGGCATGCCTTGGTTTTTTTAAATTTTCTGATGCATAGGAATGTGAGTAAATCCATTTTACCGTGGTTTCTTTTTCTTACAGGAGATTTTGTTGTCTTTTGGATTTATAGTGTAGTTTTTAAGTATAGGTAGTCCTGGACTTACGATCACAATTGAGCCCAACATTTCTGTTACTGAGTATTTTACAACCTTTCTTGCCACAGTTGTTAACTGAATCACTGCAGTTGTTAAGTTAGTCACCTGGTTGTTAAATGATTCTGGCTTCCCCATTGTCTTTGCTCATGAGAAGGTCCAAAAGAGAATCACATGATCCTGGGACAGTGCAGTGGTTATAAATATAAGTCACTTAAACATTAAGTCATTTCAATCACTTGACCATGGGGATGCTGCAATGGTGTGAAAAATGATCATAAGTCCCTTTTTTCAGTGCTGTTGTAACTTTGAACGGTCACTAAATGAACTGTTGTAAGTCGAAGACTACCTGTATAATGTAATTTGAGAGAATGTGTACCCATGTCTTTAGAACAATACTCACATGGCTCTCGTTGCAATGATTTTTTGCCTAGTGTTGTATTATTTTCATCATTTACAATAGTTGTTCATATTTGATCATTTTAAAGAAACATAGGACCTCTTGTTATATTTTTGCTGGACTGGGAAGTATGGGTAATTTGGACTTGGACCAGAATGGTAGACTTTAAAAACTTCCATGAATGACAGACCAACAAAAAAGCTTAATGAAATAATTTATTAGGTTGATTGTTCCTGTTATTCCTATTTTAATTCATATAGAAGTGATTTCTAGGAACAAGGTACTGTAAGAACAGAATGCACATATTATAAAATCAGACCTGAGTATGAGATTTATATAGCAATAGAACTCTAGTATTTTTCAATCAGGAATTTATATACTTGAGCTTCACCTTCATATATATTTTACATACTGAGCAACTAGTTCCTGTGATAATTAAGAATCCTGAAAGCAGATTTTATACTTCCAAATTTACCACTGCAGAGAAAATTCTATTTTGACATAGAAGATGGGTTTTCCTGCAGGTTTAGTCTTCCAAGAAAGTTCAGTGTAGGTGGTTTGTAACCATCTTCTCTCGCTCTTTGGATAATTAGGATGTTTACTAAATAACAGTTTTGTATGCTATGCTCTGTGAATTGGAACTAGATACATAACTGATCCAAGAAATACTTGGCATTATCTATATCAAGGACTATCAGAAACATTTATTTCCTCTCCTGAAGATAAATTAGTAGGTAATTGTTTCAAGTTATAGATGGACCAATTCTCCAGAATTATTATAGTATTCAACTATTAATTAAATTGTTCTGTAATTAATTGATTTTTAAAGTTTGATGTTTAAAGACCTTTTTCACACAATCAAATCAGCAGGCATGGGAATGTGGCTAAGCAAATTTTGTGTAAAATCAACTGTGCTGCTAATGATCCAAACGTATAAAAATATTGATTCTTCACATTTTCTCTAAGTTATCATTTAAGAATGAGTAAAAAGAGGTATGTTCAGAAAAAGACAAAGGAGGCAAATGATTAAAACATCATTACATCACACACACCCCTTTTGTTCATTTATTATGAGGTTTAGGACATATCCAGAAAGGTAAACCTTACGATCCCACTTTTTATTATTAGAAAGAAAGCATTGAAACTTGTGAATACTCTGAAAGTATTATGCAAAATTAAAATAATATGAAGCAATGAGAAAAGGAATTAAAAGAGAGTGTAAGAGAAAATATAAAGCTAATTTATATCCCTACTATTCACTGTACTTAATGTGATTCATTTGCATTGATTACTCCATCTTAGTCCACATTCATTCATCAGCCATTCATATTTCACCTATTGGTTTCAATTTTACCAATGCTTTCAAATTACTAGTATGTTTTAATTCAGATAGCCAACTTTCAAAACCACACTCTTTTATATAGCCATTTTAGTCCATTCCTAGCAATATATTACATCTTACCAACTAACATTTTGTTCGCATCTGCACATCTTAAAACTTCTCATTTTTGTCCATTTTGAATAAATACATTTTTTACTTCAAAGACAATTGTCTTGGTGTTTGGAAGTTAATTTTCAGATCTTTAATCTTCGTTGCGTCACAGAATCCATCTGATGAACACTGCAAACCATTTGTGTTCTTAGCTAGCATCATCAGTATACAAACATACCTCTGATATTACCCCAAGCATTTATCCATATACATTAAACAACAAACGAGACATTATGTATCCTTGTTTTTCTTCACTGAACCACTTGCTAAACATTTTCTTCTTCCACTCAATATTGCTATTATTGTATTCAGCAAGCAAGCTTTAATATCTCACATAAAACCTTCCATAATTTTTCAATGACCTGTGAAGAGTAAAAATTGTTCTGTACACTTGCTGTCTAGCCTCAGGCTATACTGCACTTTGCAGATTTTGCTCATTGTCACCTTTAGTACCTTTCAATTAAAATTTTACCAAACACTTTCTCAGCAAACTTAAATTAATCTCCTGTACAGTAGTTTATGCATTGAATCTTGTAAAATTTTCCTTTGTATACAACTATCTTCTGATTCTCATTGTATTTACACACATTGAACAAGCAGTATAAGCCACATCCACATTTTAAGGGTTATCTAGTTAAAACTATGCCACTCTATTTTTCAGTATTCTTACAGCTTTTATAATCTCCTTGCTGATGAGACCTGGAGCATGCCCATCATGCCGGACTCGATTGAGTGGGTAGCAATGACAGGGAGAAGACATTCCCTCTGGTAATTTGATCCCAAGCCAAGAAGAGCTTTAAAGGTGACAATTGGCACCTTTAATTGCACCCAGAAACACACTGGCAAGCAATTGAATCCAGAAAGTAGTAATGTTATATGTGCCGATTAACTGACACTGTTTACAATCTATGCAGTTGCTTTCTGTACGGCTGAAGCTTCCAAATGCTCTTCAGGGGCAACCCCATGTAATGTATGTTGCAGTGGTCATGAGAGCATGAGTAACAGTGAATAAGATCCTCCTGGCCCAGGAATGGGTACAGCTGGCACACAACCTAAAGATGTGCAAAGGCCCTTTTAGCCATGGGGTGAGTGATTGTTCCTTGAGGAGGAGGTGCATCACTGCTTCCTTAAAAGCTACTGAGACCGCTGCCTCCCTCAAAAAGGAATTAGTCACTAGTCAGATCCAATCATGTATTATCTTCTGGGCAGCTTGACCAGCCAGGAAGGTCATGAATCTAGCATAGGAGTAATCAAACTAAAAGCTACAAGTACCTGACAACTTCCTCAGGTACAAGGAAATAAACTCCCAGATATTGCTTTTGGTTAAACTGGGCTTTGGTTGCCTCCTGAAAAAAGCACCTTTGGGACAACCATGACCTGGATGAATGAGAATCTCTACAGACCTTTAGGCTTTGGTTGTGTGGTGTGTGGCATATTGTTCCAAATATTTCAAAATCATTTGATATCATTTTTTGTTAATAAACTAAAAATGCTGTGCAACATACAGATCAAGTAGAGCCAGTTTGGTCTAATTGTTAAGGCACCAGGCTAGATACTGGGAGACCATGACTTATACTCCACCTTAAGCTTGAAAGCTGACTAGATGACTGGGCCATAACCTACCTCACAGGATATTCTTATGAGGAAAATAGGAGGAGAAAGGAATATTTAGTATGTTCATCATTTTAGGTTATTTATAATAATAATAAAGTCAGGATACAAATATATAAATAAGCAAACCAGTCTACATTTCTTTATCTACTGAAAAATATTACCTGGAAAAAAATTAAGTAAAATGTTCAGTTTGAAATTTAAGATGAATAATCAGAGGGAGGGTTACTTGAAGGTAATTTGATAATTACATACAGAGAAGTAAAAATAAAGGTGGAAAAAAGACAAGAAGACCAAATTAGGGATTTATAGACCCAGGTTTGAAGGAAAATTGTGACTGTTGAGTAGTTGCATAGAAAAAGGTATATATTTTTTTAAATTTGTGGATGAGCATATTTTTATATGCACAAATATTAGAAGAATGAATATAAATGGAAAATCATGATTTGCAAGATTATGTGCTATGAAAATTTAATAGAAATTAATTAATACATTGCCTTTTATTATCCTTCCATTTCTTTCTTCAGTTTTGTCATCATTCTTGTTTTTCATCACATTAATTTTATTGGAAGCTTCTTGTTTTGTCCTTTTCATCCACTTCTAAATGAATTTTCCATCAAAATATATATGTATTTTTCCACCTCTTTTTATTTTAACTTTATATATATATGCAGAATTATACTTGATTTTTATTCCTGAGTATTCTACTTTCACTATCATTTATTTCATTTATTTCCTTTTCTCCATGTCTGCTTTTCTCAAGATCCACTCTTGACAAGATCAAATCATCTCCCTGTCTTTTACAAAAGAAGTAGAACTGACTACAGGGAAAACTTAGTGTTTCATTTAAAAAAACACTAAAATCAATAATTTAATTTATTTTTCCATGCATATACATGGACCAACATGCTTATTTGAAATTATTTGAAATTAATATGTTTGCCAGTGCAGATCCTTATTAGTCACTTCAGTAGTTCAAGGTGATGATCTAATTCTTCAGTTTCTTATGAGAAAAAATAAATAAGAGGATGAAGCATTGTGCATGCCACCTTGAGCTCCTGAAGGACATATGGAATATAAATGTAGATAAATTATCACTAACCTATGATTTTCAATTTTTATATAACTTCCCACCATTTCATACTTTTTGACATTATTTGGATCATTTCATATCACCTTTGATGATTTCATATCACTTTCATTCAATTCTTCTTGTTTCTCTTAGTATCACAAACATACAACATACTATTTGATTTTTATAATTTGACAAACTATACATGCGCTATACCATTTATTGTTATAAGTTGAATCTTCTACATTCTATGGCTGTCATTAGATGGTCCATAAATATTGACTTCCAGACATTTCATGACTTGGAGCTGAACTAACTTCCTTCCTTTCTGTATTACTGAACCTATAACTCAGGAATATTTATAGTTATTACATAATAAATAAAATTGAATATCTGTAAAGCAATAAAAATAGGTTAAACTATTTTAAGCCTGAATATAATAATTATGGATGCGGTCAACATAGGAGCTTTCAATTAAACTTCATTTAAACTTTTTAGAAAATATTGTACATATCCATAACTTATTTTATTTTTGAGGGATCCTTGGTGCTCTCTGAGCTTAGTTCTTTTCTTGTACACATTTCGTTACCTAGCATTATCAGTGCTATTTTATTTTTATTAAGATATTTTATATATGATTTAAAATATTTTTAAGATATGGGCAACCTACAAGCCATATGTGACCCCGTAACATCTCAGAATTCTCCATCAAAATTTAGCAGCAGAATGACCAAATTCCATTGTGGGAGGTCAGTAACAGTAGGAAAAGCATGAGTTTACATTGTAGAGTTCTCTTGCCAATCCCACCATTTAGAAAATTCAGTTCTATCTTTCCAATTGTCTAATAGTATCACATCCTGTCAGCTCAAGAAGATCTAGAATCCAAGGCCTCCAAATATTGATTTAGAGGTTCTGTTTTATTAGGTTTAGTTTATAGCTTTTTGAAATGCATTAGTGATTTATACATACATATATACATACATACCTACATATATACCCTACATACATACCAGAGGTGGGTTTCAGCAGGTTCTGACCAGTTCTGGAGAACCGGTAGCAGAATTTTTGAGTAGTTCGGAGAACCGGTAGTAAAAATTCTGACTGGGCCTGTCCCCATCTATTCTCTGCCTTCTGAGTCCCAGCTGATCAGGAGGAAATGGGGATTTTGCAGTAATCTTCCCCTGACATGCCCACCAAGCCACACCCACAGAATCGGTAGTAAAAGTTGAAATCCACCACTGATACATACATACATACATACATACATACATACATACATACATACATACATACATACATATATGTTTTCTGAAGTTTTTGCAGGTGTTTGTATGTAGGTCTTTGGTTGTTCGGGTTTTCTCCCACATGAAATTGGAAGTGTCTTGGCGACGTTTCAACAAAGTCTCATTTGTCTTAGCAGAAGCACGAAGCATGCCACTAGTAAAAGTATTTTGTTTCTCTAAATGTAAAAAAGATATATATATATATATTGCCTTTTCAAAACATGCTTCAGATTAATCAAATGCTAGGGTGTGCTTGGCATAATTTGGGATTCTGTTCTCATGCAAGAAAGACATGTGAACCAGAGAATATTTCTCAGATGAAGATATTGCACCAACTGCAGGGAGCAAAGACTGTATAACTTAAACTGCCTTATGAGACAAGAAAGTTGGTTTCTTGAAATTTGTCAGCATGCTAATAAAACTTGCTATGCTACTGTGCACAAGATTGGTTTATTTTCATCATCCATTTTGTGCTTGATATAATCCTTGGATATTAAACCATTCTTTTCTGTCACACACTTCATAATTTTTTTATCATCAAGGACAGTGGCTTGTGTGGCACTTTTTGCCAGTCAAATGATTGCACACCCTTAATTTTTAGTTACTGGACTGTTATAATTCCAGTATTATAATTCTAGTATTTTAGCATTTTTCTACAATGATGGCTACATTCAGAAAACTTTGCAGTTAAAAAAGGCAGGTCTTTGGTGATGGAAAAACTATAGTTATTATAATTGAAAAATGTTTGAAATCACTAATCACTAATTACTAATGACATACAGAGACAATTAGAGTTGTGGAATGCTCGGTAGACAAAAGGCACAACAAATTCTGAGCATTAACAGAAGTTTAATTGTTGTCTGGCATCTGGGATTGAGATTCCTGCTTTATTGGTTTTAATGGGTGTCTGTGGCTTGGAAATTGTGCAGTAAGTCTCCTTAAAATTTCCCTTCTGTGTTATATGTTATTACAAATATTTTAAATGTTGTTCATGAAGCCACTTTATTTTGAAAATAATCTGTAACAAAGTGAAATAGCATGCATTTTCCACCCACTGTGAACATAATTATTATAGGTAGGGGAAGCTCCCCAGTGTACTGTGACTACCTTTGGAGAGACTTTCTTATAATAGACAATCTATGTTGTTCAAATAATAGAAGCATAAGCTTCTATTGCAAAATAAAAAGTATAAGCATATTGCAAAAAATATGGCAAATGTTCAAAATTCAGAAGAGGCCTTCTGACTGCTTTGCTGTTACATATCTTTATTTGTTACTTATTTATTTGTTTATTTACTCAATTTTTATAGCCGCCCAATTCAACCTAGTGACTATGGGTGGCTTACAATTCTAAAATTATAAAACAATTTAAAGACCTCTAAAACAATTCACCAAAAAATTAGTATAAACAACAGTAATCATGCAACTACTTCTCAGTTGCTGTTTAGCAATATTTACTGTCAAGGGCTAGCAGTTCTGGCCAACTGCTTGCCTACACTCTTGTTAATTTCCAAAAGGTCTTCATTATCAGAGGAAATGAAAATAATACCAATAATTTAAGAGGCTGTTCAAATTAGGCTAAATTATTTACACATGTGAACCAGCATTCTATCGCCATTTTTCTAAAAAGGAAAAAGAAAGATCTCTTGTTAGTTCTACATACCATTGATGCTTATATGAACTTTGGAATATAGAATATTAGTACTAATAGTAATGATAAAGCAAGAGAGGTTATAAAGTAAATTATGACTGAAAAATAGAAAATGGGGCAAGTGCTATGGAAATGCTAAAACTCTGAGAAGCAATTTCAGTCCTTTGTCTATATGGAAAAAGATTTACTATGTATGTCATAATTCTCTCAAAAGACTGATATACCCAAAGGTGGGTTTAAATGAGAATGGAGGAGGTTGCTGATGGACTATCTCAATATAGAAACTCCTGAACACTACCCAATGTGGAATGAATGTAAAAAACAGAATGTACAAGGGATAACTGTAAAATAGTCTCTCCTGGGTACCTTGCTTGATTTAAAAAAAAATAACGAGCATGGAAACAGACAACAAACCAAAAAAGGAGATAAAGGAAGACACTAGCTTGGATGTCAATTAAATTTAGTTTAAGACCTCAGTATAATTCCAAGGCTCCCGTTTGCCCATGGGAAGGTGAAATGGTAAGCCTAAAGGCCACACCTTGACAGCCTTTGTGCCCCACAGAATCAAAAAAGTAAGCCATCAAAATCTGTAGCCTCACAATTATGCACATGAATGTAGTACTTTGAAATTTCTGCAGCCATTATTCAGGCCTGCATTCTGCACAAGATAAGAAGCTCTATTTATAGGTTAAAAAACAACAAATTAAAGTAAATGAAAGCAGTTTGGTCTTGGCTTTGGCAGAGAATATAATGTATGATAACAATCACAAGAAATAGCTTGTAAACCAAACAAATAACGAGCAAACCTGAACTCAAACGGTAGAAGGTCTGTCTACTGAATTGAACACTCAAAAATTAGTGATTGATGAGAGCTGTAATTCTGGAGTACAGACAAAAAATATAAAAGAAGAGATAAATTTGGTTGAATCATGATGGTTTGAGCAAAGAAATCAGTAGTTTGATGTTTGGAACTAAATACACTTTGCTGCTTTCCTGAGTAAATTTAGCTAGAAAAAAATGTTTCAAGGAAATAATCAAGTCAAAATAACAAAGAGAACCATGCAACAACATAAGAGCTATGGTGAATTAAACAAAAGGACTAGTATTTTGTCCTCCAAGGGAGCAACCTGACAACTGTAGAGAGCCACAAGGAATACCCTTTTACATGACATCTTAAATCTCCTGAGTGGAAACTCTTTATTTTTATTTTTTTTAATTTGATTTATATGCCGCCCTTCTCCGAAGACTCAGGGCGGCTTACAATGTGCTAAGCAATAGCC
>JANHFK010000123.1:146672-152114 GCA_036250565.1 Sibynophis collaris
GTAAAATCAAAATAGAGCTTCCCTTTAAATTATCATGATTCTACACAAGAAGTGGGGTTGCCACAATAACGAAACCTTCCCATAAGATCCTCAGTGTTGCTTTGTTGGACATTTTCATATACCACTGGCCACTCCTGATAAAACTAGGTCTCTTGTGATTTCCATTTAGCAACTCAGTAGCTTTCTACTCTCTAGCTTTTGATAAACAAGGAATATAGGTTTGCTGTAAAACAGTGAACCTAAAAACAAAAAGCTGTTTGAATAATTGTATAATGATGCACAGCGGGTTCTGCAGCTAACAAAAGAATACTGACGCACATATGTATCAGATTGGAGGCTATTGGGACTGGAGACTAAAACATATGATGAACAGTTGCAGGAATTGGATATATCTAGTTTAATAAAAAGAAGGAGGGGTGACATGATAGCAATGTTCCAATATTTAAGGGGCTGCCACAAAGAAGGGTGGGTGGGTCAATCTATTCTCCAAACCATCTGAAGGCGGGACAAGAAGCAATGAATGGAAACTAATCAAGGAGAGAACCAACCTAGAACTAAGGAGAAATTTCATGATAGTTAAAACAATTAATCAGTTTAACAACTTGCCTCCAGGTGTTGTGGGTATTCCAACACTGGAGGTTTTTAAGAAGTGACTGGACAACCATTTGTTTAAATGGTATAAGGTTTCCTGCTTGAGCAGGGGGTTGGATTAGAAGACGTCAAAGGTCTCTTCCAATGCTGTTATTCTTTTAAATGTGGCAATGGCTAATCATCTTTTTTTTTAAAGATGGGCTTTGGTGCAGTTATCTTTATCTATAAAGACTGGATTACCCATAATCTTTTATTGAGTTACATTTTCAAAGTTCAGGCTCTGTGAAGCTCAGAGCTGTAGAAGCTTCTTGGGTGAAAAGCAAAACATCTTCAAAGAAAAACAAGAAATCCAGTTGCCTTCTGAAAAAGCACCTTTGGGATAACCATGACTGAATGACTGAGAAACTCCTTAGACATTTAGATATGCACTTTGGGATCAACAGCGTTCCAATGGTGCAGGGGTATAGGATTTCCAGAAAAATTGCAAACTACAGGAACCATTTGCACTTCAGTTTGAAATGCAGAAAACACAGGCTCGTCCCCAACAACCTGCACCTGTCTTCAACAGTAAAGGGACATAGGGCAGAAAACATCCTGCAGCCAAGAAAGCTCCACACACATTTATATTACTTAGGTGACTTTGAGGACACAGATAAACCTCCAAATGGCCTCAACAACTCTCTAAAAATGCAAATGATTAGCTGTTTGCAAGGAATATACAGTAAATCCTTCCATTCTCCACCGTCCAGTCAGAGCTGAAGAAGCTTCTTGGATGAGAAGTGAAACGTCTTCAAAGAGAAACCAGAAAGTTCAATTGCCTCCTGAAAAAACATCTTTGGTAGAGTAATAGCCCTTCAAATGTAGTTTGTCATCAAAATGTATTCATGATAACATATAATTGTTAATCTCAATGATGAGAATTTAAAGATGGAGGGGGGAGGAAAGAACTTGAATCACTAGAACAAAAGCAAAATGGTCAAGGAAAGGAATTATTTTCATGCAAAGGATGTTGGAAAATCTTGGATCAAGATTTAGCAGTGATTGTTGAAAGATACAGCATCGCTAGGAGTGTTGCAGCTTTCATTAATGCAGAAATGGAAAACTAGACATGTTATATCCTTAGAGTATAGTATTTACTGCCCAGAAATCTTAGACACCCCATGCCTTCTGAGAAGTGGTTTGAATCATAGGACAGTCTAAACTGAGCCCTTTTAAAATTAATTTTATTAAATTTCAAAAACATGAATAAAAAAACAAGCAAAGGAAAAGAATTGAAAGAAAAAATCAGAAAGAAAGAAAGATAAAAGTGCAAAAAGGAAAAGGATAGAATAAGTAAAGAAAAAAGAAAAAGAATGTCTTCCGACTTTCTTTGGTATAGATGTATATAAAAAATCATCCAACCCATCCTCCTCTACATATTATTTTTATAATCAAATCCTAAAATAAAAATAGTCTGTAAATGGCTTACAAGTAGAAATAAAATTGGTAAGTCTTTTCTTTAATAAAAACTGTCAGTTTTGCCATCATTAATCATTATGTGATTATAATTCACATAAATTTCTTCAACATATTCTCCCATTGGTCCAATTATATGTTGTATCCAATTCTTTTGCCCATACTAAATGGATAGTATTTAATAAAAAAATATACATCTTTGCAATAATATCATTATTTGTCTCCCCCTCTCCTCCCTCCTCCCCCACTCTCTGTCTGTCTGGCTGTCTTTCCAATTCCAGGTCATCTCTTGTTTTTAATAGTAAGGTCTCCTTGAGAAAAAGACAGTATATCAGTCTGAGTTAACCATTTTTATTTAACTGTCATTTCTCTTCTGAAAAAGATATCTAGGAATGACAACCATAAAGGTATTTTAGGAGAGAGTCTTGCTTTATATGAATTCCAAATTCTCAATATGACATGCCTAATAAAATATTTTTTGAAATCTACATTAACCTTAAATTTGTCATACCACAAATAGACATGTGGTATGACAAAATCATGTCCTTCCAAATCCAGTAATCTACTATTTCTCAAAGTCACCCATTCTTTCATCCACACAAAACAAGCTGCAAAATACAATTTCAAATCTGATAATACTTTATTTCTTTCTTTAGTAAGTCTCCTGCAGCAAGTTGTATTAATTTTCTGCTTCTTGCCTTGCCAAACAAATTTTAAAGTATCTTTTTGCCATTTCTTAAATGCTACATCAGTTGTCAACATGAGAATTGTCTCAAATAGAAGTAACATTCTAGATAAGACATTCATTTTAATATCACAGATGTATGGTGGAGGAGCAAAATTTGGAGAAAAAAGATCTTGGCTCTACTCATGTTTAGAATTGTAGCCCACCCTTTCTCTTTCTCTTTCTTTTCTTCTCTCTCTTCCTTTCCCCCTCTCTCTTTTTTTCTTTCTTATACACAAACATAATTTTTATTCATTTTTAAGAACAATAAGAACTAAACAAACTAAATTAGAACAGAAAAAATAAAAAAGAAAGAAGAAAAAGCAGAAAAAGCTAAAAATACAACAAGAAAAGGAAATAAAAGAAAATGGAGGAAGGGGAAGAGCAAAATATAAAGAAAGATGTAAAGCTATAAAGTAGTTTCCAATATTCTTTATAGCAGTTATAAGTATAATTGCATTTTAACTGCTCTCTCTAAAGTTACATCATGATTTCTTTCTATAATCTATCTTCTATAATCATTAAAATCATAAATCATTGGGATTGATTTCAGTATGCAATGAAAAGCTTGATACAGCCCTTGAATCCAGTCTTAATGTAAATTTATTTTATTTTACAACATATGAGAACAATTTATTAAGGATTCTATTCCATTAATATATTTAGTAGGACCAGAATGTGCCTAAGAATATGTAGAACAGTTTTCTCTGGCTCAGCAAAAGCCTGGTTGCTTTTGCAACAGCTGCAAGTAAGCAAGACATGTTTTTAAAAATGTGGTATTTTCTAGTTTAATATTTAAGCTGCCTTGAATTTGCTACAGCCTTAGGAAAGTTATAAATTCCTAAAGAAATAAGTACTTTCTCACAATATAAAAAATATGCTACTACATTTACACCTTATATTACAAAAGTTATTTCTTGCATGAAGGAATAAATGTTGCTTTCTTCATTTCAACACAGTTTCTTCTAAAAGGACTAAATTAGATCCATTAGCCCTTGCAGAATTGTTGCTGCAATGTATATTTTGCTGTAGGAAGAAAAGCTAATGAATTCACATTTAGTAGCATCAACTTTTATTTCAGAGTTCTTTCTGTTCTCATGATTTGCTTGTCTTAAGAATGTAACAACAGAGATATGCTTTCATCTAAAATCTATATTGTCTAAAAGATGATTTACAGTAGATTTATACACATGTATTTTTATATTTTGAAAAACAGTCTAGATTCTTTATCCATTTGTTTTTGTAGTATTATGACATTTTATAAGATTGTATCATGTTGAAAGCCTACCATATGATCATCTATTTTTAAATGCTCATTTATCCTACCCAACATTAAAAATATCTAGCAATAATTCACAAGACATATGAAATGTAAACTTTTGAGCCTGATAAAATCTGATGTGTCTAGAATTAGCATGCCACAGTACTGAGGTCTTAAAAAACCAGATCAGAATCTTAAAAGGGAGTCAAAGTTAAATCCATATTTTAAAATGCTTGGCCTATCTCTTTCTTCAAGACATCTACGCATGTATAACTGGAAGTTAAGTCCTATTAAACAAAGTAAGACTTTTGAGTAAAGATTACATGGTTCAAATGTAATTTATTGAGGTGGATTATGGATCTTAGCATACAATTAATAACAAACTCCGTTGGTGCCAAGAAGATCAGCAAATTTCATTCATATTCAGGTGTATGTGTGTGTGTGTGTGTGTTGGAATCGTTATAAACTCTGCAGAAAATATAAAGATATAGTGCAATCAATGGGGTAAAGATGTGAGATAAGAATGCTTAAATATCTAGTGTTCAATTAAAATATAAAATAAAAACAGTTAAACAAATTTACCTGAGCAATATAAAATCTGCCACTCTAAAATTACAGAGATGGTCAGCATTTATGGAATGTTGGAACAGAAACTTTAAGATGTTATACTGTTAGGACCACCATACCTAGGCTACAAAAATCCTGATGACCACTAGATACTGCAAAGATATCTTTGGTGCCAACTAAGGGTTATTTCGATTTTTGCAACCTTGGTCTTATGGCCCAGCTGTAAAATCAAAATTAACTATTGTGGCTATAATGTAATTTATAGGATAGACCAGTGGCTCTCAACCTGTGGTCCATGGGCCTCTGGGGGGGTGGACACAATATCATCATGGGGTCCATGGAAGAAATGTTATGAGTTAAATCTTGAGTTAAATCTTGGGGGGTTTTGACCATGGTCCGTGGCGACAAAAGATATTTGAAGAGGGTTTATGGTGAAGAAAAGATTGAACACTGGCATATATATTATGTAATTTTTTTAAACAGGAAAGAAGTTACAAGAATGCTAAATATCATTTTATTTTCATACATCTCCCAACATATTCTAATTTGTAAATTTTAAACAAGAGAGAAGTTCTAAATAAAACATGGACCATACACCTTATCTTCTAATGATAATTACTAGGATGTAACAGGCTATGGTACAAACAGGCCACATCATCAGGCATTGGTGTCAGGGTTCCAAGTAATATCCAAGATCGCATCCTGCCACCAAATCCCTCCCACCAACCGGTGCGCTCCCACAGAGAGGGCCTCCTCAGGATCCCATCAACAAAACAGTGTCGATTGGTGACCCCTAGGGGGAGAGCCTTCTCTGTGGCGGTACCGACCCTCTGGAACGAGCTTC
>JANHFK010000123.1:152214-175383 GCA_036250565.1 Sibynophis collaris
CGGACTTGTACACCGCCCTGAGTCCCAACAGGGAGAAGGGCGGTATAGAAATAAAATATTTATTATTATTATTATTAATAGGCCCATAGCAAGCAAAACTCTGAGGCAGATGGATTGGCACAGATCTGTTGATTCTGAAAGTTTCCACAGTTTTCACCTAATTAAAAGTAAAAGTTTTCCCTGAACCACAAACAATCAGTCACATGGTCCAATTAAGACACTGTCTGGTTCCTGGTGACCTCACTCCTCCATCCTCGGGCCAGGTGTGAGAATGTCCTTTGTTCCCAAGAGAAAGTATTTTATTTTTGCCTACAAAATCCCAGCTACCTCTAATTCCCCCTCCCTATCCCTCAGATCCAGTGTGGCAACATTGAAGCTTCAAGATGGCTTTGGTCAGGTCACCTTCAGGGTTGACATTTGGTTATTTTAAATTAGACAACTGAGTGAGTAGATAGCCTCAGTATGTATCAGGCTACTCATCTGTGGCACTTCTAGCCTTCAAAGTACAGTAATAGTTAAAGAGAATAATAGTTACGATATATCTATGGGCAAGTTATTGTATCATAAAATTATATTGAACAAATAGTTTTCACTTATGGCAAAATGTTTATTAAATATTCTACTCAAGTGTTAAGAAGGAAAACAATATATCTCCAATCTTTCTTCCGCAGGTGCCTGTGTCAGTGGCCATGATGACTCCCCAAGTGATTACCCCTCAGCAAATGCAACAGATTCTTCAACAACAAGTTTTGTCTCCTCAGCAGCTTCAAGCACTTCTTCAACAACAGCAAGCAGTTATGTTGCAGCAGGTAATGTTGGATAACTCTTCGGATAATTAGCAGAGTTCCAGGTTATTATATAGTCAGCCCTATTTGGTAGTGAGAGGTCATGTGCTCTTATAAAAAGGAATAATATAAGTCTATGACAAATTCTCTTAGCCTAAAACTTTTCAGGGACCTAGAGAATCAGTTTTTCAACTTTGAAAACAACTTTAACATCTCGTTCAGGAACAACAATGGCAGGTGGAGTGTGAAGTGGGAATTTTAATTTTTTATCCCACCTTTATTATTGTTTATAAATATCTCAAGGTGACAAACATACCTAATACATCTTCCTCCTCCTATTTTCCCTACAACCACCCTGAAATAAACCAATGTTTAAATGTTCAGGAACTTAGGTACTTTTTGAGAGATCAGTTGAACAAATAATATAAATAGACTTTAAGATCACAGTTGCTTTAAAATTATATTATATTAGCGATTATTTTAGATTACTGGAAGGGGGCTGGGAAATTTGAACTTAACTTTTTTTTAATCAAATGGAAATAGAAGTTGGAATGAGTGGAGTAAATCTGGAATGTTTGTTTCCAGAATGTTTAACAAGATATGTGGTTTCATAGAAATTACAGTGAAACAACATTTTGCTATTCTTCTGGCATGCTGCTAATCCTACACAGGCAGATTATTGAACTCTCCACCTTTATTACGTGTGAGGAAGTTGATATTCTGTTTAGAGAGGGAAGGCAGGCAGGCATTAGT
Organism: Sibynophis collaris; assembly: GCA_036250565.1. Taxonomy (NCBI): domain Eukaryota; kingdom Metazoa; phylum Chordata; class Lepidosauria; order Squamata; family Sibynophiidae; genus Sibynophis; species Sibynophis collaris. Next base: position 153,753 of record JANHFK010000123.1, read on the forward strand.
TTGCCTTGGCTGCCTGTGATGTAGAACATGGATCTTCTTATGCTCTTTTTTAAGGATACGTTGAAATCTGCACTGGGATATTTCAAATTGACTTTGAGGGGAGACAAATCTATATAGATTTGCATCTTCAGATTCTAATTTTGTTTTATAGTATAGCCCAGTGACTACTTTGCCGCACACCAATCTAGAAAAGTTTAGGAGATACATAATATATGAAACTTTACCTTTATTTATTAAAGTCAAAATGATTTATTCAGCAACAACTTCAAGAATTTTACAAGAAACAGCAAGAGCAGTTACATCTTCAGCTTTTGCAGCAGCAACAGCAGCAACAACAACAACAGCAGCAGCAGCAGCAACAACAGCAGCAGCAGCAGCAGCAGCAACAGCAGCAGCAACAGCAGCAGCAGCAGCAGCAGCAGCCAGGAAAGCAAGCAAAAGAGGTAGAGCCTAATAACTAATTAATAAATTATTTCTGCAAGTAGGGCAGCTGGGGAGGAGAAGAATAAGTTATTCTGATTATGTTGATTTTTGTTTGGTGTTTGTTTTTTCAAAGGTCATCTTTATAAGAAGCTAGTGGTATTGAAATAATTCCAAGATAGCTCATGCAGACAATGTTATGTATAAATAATGCCCCCTTAGGATATATTCATATAGAGAATATCTTGGGTGAACTAAGATATCTGTAGATACAGATTTTGCTTCTTAAGGATGATTCCATAATTGAAGAGGTTGGGAAAAATGCTCTGTGCTGTGATTGCAGAAATCACCACCAGGAAGTGACAGCTGTATCCATGGAGATTCTGGTTCATACAAGGCATTCTCTGTGCAAAAATGTCCTTGGGGAACATTGCAAGAAGACAAAACTGACTTCGTGAAATGGCCCATAGAATTGGTAAGATGATCAGACAGATTGCTAGATAGATAGAATAAATATGATCGAATAAATAGTTGGATTACACAGACTGGAGGTTATACAGAATGATTTTTATATTGGGCATAATATTCACATTGAGTACTCCGAATATTCATTCAATAAAATGATAAATCTATGTAATTTTATATTACAGCATTTTAAACTTTAAAGAACTGACTTATATAATAAAGGATATGATTTTAATAGTTCATTTTAAATCTTTCTATGAGAAAGCTATAGTTCCTAGCTCTTTCATCCTGAAGGTCAGTGTTTAAATACATTCAGTGAAACCAATAACAATTGAAATAGAATGCTACAGCTTCTTTTGTTTGCAGTTATGGAGGCTGAGTTTGCCATCCAGTTCTATTGTCTTTCAGTGCTCATACAGTGGTGAACAAAGTACTGATTGACTGATATATGTAAGGAAGCTTGAACTGATAAAGGACTTATCTTTTCTTTGGGATATCCCTAGTTCAGAAATGGATTGGATAATAATGGCTAGTAGAAAGTTATAAAAAAATGGGCATAGATTTTGAAGTCACAGACCCTGATTAATGAACTGTTACTGTACATTTGGAATGGTGAGTAGAAAGTTGCAGTTTGATGTGCTCATAAATCAACCTGACAAGCCAGTATCTCAGGCCTATCTTGCACCTGTCAGTTGACTGCATCAGCTATAAACATAATACAAACAAAATATGTTCAAGTAGTTAAATTGATCAGCAGGTATCCTAGACATTGTCTTGTAGCTGCCCATTATGCAAACATGCACGATCCATTTCTGACCTCCCAAGGCATTGTTTCTGTTTGGATTTGTAAATAGAATTTCAGACAGCTATCAAATACAGAATAGAAATTGCTCCCTTATTTCTCCTGAGGCTCTGAGCAATCCACACGACTTGCTCCATTATGCAGCCTGTTTTCCAGTGAGTGGATCAGAAGTTTCTCTTCTTGTCCAAACTAAAAAAAAGGAAAGGTCTTCCACAGCAGCTTGTCTTTCTCTGAAGTGTGACTACATCCTTATATCCTCCTGAGCTTAAAGAATTCTGGCTTGTCTTGTAACGCCTCACAAAATTGGAAGTTAGCACTTTCCTTTATAATAGGATGCTTCTTTACCGTGAATATAATGCTAGGTATCTAATGTATTCCAACAAGTGCAGCAAAGGCACTAACAGGCTAGTAAAATGAAGGCTACATCCCAGTTTACTAATAGATCACTGGAGATTTCCTTTATGGGCCACTGCAGATTATGGTTACTCAGCTGGAAAAATAAGACTGCTTTTGAATTAAAGTTTGAGATAAAGAATTACACCTTCAGCCAAGATAAATTTCTTGACTTAGATGTCATGAAGTTCTTTAAGTTGAAAAAGTGGTTATCTTCTTTCTTCTGACTCTTTGCTAAAAAAGAATCCTAAAAGCAGATCATCTTTCCCACTAAAACCTGGTTATTTGTAAAGCAAGCTTTCTTTTTTAAGAATCAAGACCTGTTTCTACAACACAATGGCTAATTGCTATTTAATCACTGAAATAAACCAGAGCTGTTGACTGAATCTTGCCTTTTTCACTTCTCTGTTGCATTTGTTCTTCTGTTTTGCAGCAGCAACAGCAGCAGCAGCAGCAGTTGGCAGCCCAGCAGCTTGTCTTCCAGCAGCAGCTCCTCCAAATGCAACAACTTCAACAGCAGCAACATCTGCTGAATCTTCAGCGTCAGGGACTCATTTCCATTCCTCCTGGCCAGCCCGCTCTTCCTGTCCAGTCATTGCCACAAGGTATGATTTCTAGATCACAGCTTCTTCTGATTGTAGCTTCATTGTGATCTCCAACTTGGTATTTCAGATCTTTACTTAGTTTGATTATGCAAATATTTCAAATAAATTTATTTTATTCAGGTGGCTGTTCATATGAGCAGTGCTTGGTACTTTCAAATGTGTAGCTTTTATAGAAGAATGCTGTTTGGAAATATTTCTTCTTCACGAGCTGAAAACTATTGCAATTTGTGTTCCATTTAATTAAAAACAAAGGGGGTGGGAGGGAATACCCGAAATTAAGGTTAAATTGCCAAAACATTTTGATATATTATATTAATAGTGACAGTGCCATTGCTTAGATATTTTAGGCCAAGGATGGGTGAATCTATCCAAACATAGCACATGTTAATATCATTGAGTTATAAGTATTACTCAGTTCAACCAATATCATTGATGCTTTAAAACAAACTAAAAGCAGGATTTTTACACTTATTTTAGCATGTTTTCTGTTATTTTCATGATTGAAAATAATTTAATTAATAATTTTCCATGATTTCGCTGTTGTTTTTTTAGTAGATGTCACAGCTCAGGGATATAGAATGGAAACTGATGGGAATAAGCAGATTCTCTGAGAACTGTTTTGGCATATATAGTATATTCAGGGTTTTTTTAACTGAATACAGATTCCTTTTGCATTCCCACTTTTGACATAATTTTTTTTTACCATAAACAAGTTACATTTATGAAAGGAGAGTGCTACATCTTTGGGTTGTAAAATACTTTTGTTCTTTACTATGGAGTTATGGCTAATACAGGGTTTCTCCTTCACAACTGCACTTTTTTGTATGGAGATGATATAGATGCAGTCTTTCCAGTAACAAGTATATACTACTTTTGCTATAATTTTCATCTCAGAATGTTTACCAGATTAGTTTGAAATCTGGAATCAACTACAGAATGAGTTAACAAATCATTCCTTTTGTTTGACAATATAAGAATTAAAAATGACTATAACTCAGCAGACATGCATATACTTGGAGAAACAACAGCAACTTTTTACACCCCACAAATTCCATAATTGTCCCATGAAAAATTACAATTCAGTAGAGAGGACTGTTTATTGAGAGGTGTGTGCATGTCATACATCTTTGTCCTAAAGGGCATAAATGTAATGCACATTAATACTTAGTTTAACATGAAGCTTACAGTCAGACATGGTTCAGAACTTTAGGGTTATTAAATGAGATTTCTGCAAATGTTTAAAATTCTGATAATATTCTTGATTAATTGAATAATTTTAATTAATCACAAAATTTCATCATTTGGCAATAAAGTCAATGCAGGTGAAAATCATATGAATTTATCCATATGTTTTTAAAATTTATAATGAGATCAAATTCTTCCAAGTATATGTAGGGCAGAAATAGTACATTTTGGTCCAGGTTAAAAGATATACGATTCAGTGGGAAAGGGTGTAGTTATTTTTATTATTGGCTTACATTTATGTACCTTTAAAAAAAAATACCAAAAAAGCAATTAAAACAAAAATTAAAGGCCAAAATGAACTAGTTGCATTGCTCCAATGAGTGTAGTTTAAAGTAATGGAAATTGCAATCACCTGTTGTTATTATAAGACACAGGAAAACATACAGTACATGTTTACAGTACATTCTCCAACTGAGAAATTGGAATGGATAGCCACTGAATGATTTCATCCCTATTAGTAGCAACTCACTCTTCAAGGTGAAATCAAAATATACCAATTTAAAAGATAGATAACACATCCACCACATATTTTATATTCCAGGTAGGGTTTTTCTCAGTTCAACAATTCAAGAATGAAGAAAGGTTGATCCTCCGCTCATGTCTAACTTTAGGTTAAATATTTTATCTCAGTAGAAATGTTTGAATAACTAAGCTTGAAACTTCCAAGAATGAGAAATATTTAGATTGTGGGTGTTACAGAGAACTCAGTGAAGAGTCATATTATGTTTTCAATGATTTTTTCTTATAGTATAAATGCACAAGCAGGAGTTTGATCTGATGTAATGATTCTTACGTAAATATTCAGTTACCATTTTTAAAAATAAAAGTTTAATATGGTTCTGGTGTTTAAAATGTGTGGCTCCTCCAGATATAGAATAATTAAATTAGTTACTAGGATATGAATCAAATTTACAGCTTCTCAAACTGAGCTTCAGAAAATCAAGATAAATTACGATTTCTCCCAAGGAAAAGAGACTAAAACCTTCTCTCTTCCTGGAATTGCTCTTCCTGGGCCTGCAAATAAGAAAAACTTCTTTATGCATTCCAAGAAAGCTATCACTCCTGATTTGAAAACATTTTTTCTGCTTTTGCTCTTTATCATCTTTCTAATACTCTTCTTTTGTTGTTGCATACATTGTTTGCCCATCTCCGTGTCAGAGCATTGCCCTAAGAAACAATGCTCATATGATGTCACTGTTTATCCTATTCTCATTGATCATTCTTCTGCGCAGTGCTTGAAGTATGAAGTAGGGATGATGTTGTATTGAATCTAATAATTCTGATGACTGGTCTAAATGTTGAAATGCTGCTGAACAATTAACCTTTTGCACCACCATCATTATTGAAACCCCCCATTCCATAAGAGAGTTGCTTGAATTAAAGGGAGGTCATTGATTAATGGCAAGTCATTTGGAAAAATATCAAATCGCTCTTCTAGGTAATCCTCACATTCAGTTAAAGCAGAGCACCCAATTTAACTTGGCCACCTTATTTCTCCAACTAGAACAAGATATTGCACATGATTGTGTTCAAACCATTTCTGAGATGTTTTCTGGGTACCCAGATTTGATTGATCTTGAGGATGCAGACAGGAATCTGTATACAGATGGCAGCAGCTTTACATGTCAGGGAGAACAACAAGCTGCTCTCCCAGTTGAAGCTTCAGCTCAGAAAGTTGAACTTATCACTTTGACTAGAGCCTTGCAGTTGTTAATATTTATACTGATAGCAAATTTGCTTTTGGAGTGGTATTTGTCCTTGGCACCTTATGGAAAAAGGATGGGTTATTAACTGTGCAAGAAATCCCATTAAATATGGGGCAATAAACATCCATGCTTATTGGATGCTGTTTTGCTTCCTAGCAAAGTAGCTGTTATACATGTAAGTGCCGACAGTAAGGATGACAGTAAATACGGTTGAGGAAATAGTCTTGCACCACCAAGTCTACTGCCTCAAGCCCCCTTTCTCCTTGGTATGTGTGCCCACTCATCCTCTCTCAATTTTCTGCACCATGCCCATCCTATACTACTCAAAATTGGCACAGAGGTCATAAAATGGGTGCTGTTTACCAGGGGAGTTGGTGGGAGAGAAATGGTAAAAAAAATATTATCTCAATATATAAGTTATGGACCCTTTTGAGAGAATTACATGCAAGCACACATTGGGTTTCAAAAGCCATGGCTGAATTTCTGTTAAAAGGCTATATTTGTCCAGGAATCTTTGATAAAATTCTTACAATAGTCAGGCAATGTGTTATTTGTAAAAACAAATACAACTTCTCTTCAATCTTGTGCTCTTGTGCTTCAACAGGTGATGTTCGCTGAGTGGTCTTTTATAAAATTCCTGCTGTTGACCATGTCTAGGCATGAAATCAATCCCAGCTGCTCATAACCCCCTACTAAGTGTTCTGAGGGTTGTTTATTGCAAGGGGTGAATCTCTTGTGGCCCAACAGACTATGAAAGATTAAAGGAATTCAGGATTTGATGGTCTATGTTTTATAAGCAGGAGAATCTTGGAAAAATATATGATATTCATCAGTTATCTTCCAAAAGCCTAAGTGATTTCCTTGAGCTTCTGTATCAGACCTTTTGGAAATACGTAGACCTGAATCCAGAGGCTCCAGAGAACCACTGCTTAATATGCTTTTTATTGGCCAAAGTAGTGCCCCCGATGTCGGACAGAAAATGCAAAGTTGGATAGCACTTTCACTCTGAAAAAAATGGAAAAGCTGCTAGAAGTGGCCTTCAGAGTTTATGTTGCTAGACCTGAAGTGGAGACTAAGGATGCCAAGAAAGAAATAAAAAAAAGTGCAGTGTTATGCTGCTTGCCGAAGTCCTACAGAAAGGAACATTAGGAGAGGGGGGAGGGGAGGAAGTGGTTATCATAGAAGAGATGGGTGAGGAGGTCTTGTCAGGGACAAGGTAATGATATCCAGGTTTCAGGCTACTCAGAGTAATTGACCATAATCGTTTTCCCTGCAACCCAGCCAATGCAGGATGTGTAAGAAATTTACCCACTGGAGCAGGGAATTCCCTTTGTGTACCCAGTCTGCTCCATACCCCATCTCTTGTCAGAGATATTAGGGGAACACAGGCAGGGGGACTTTCGCCTCTCAGCTCTTTTACAAATGCCTCCATCTGCACCCCTAGTAAAAATCCAAGTCAATCCCTAACCCTAACTCTATGCCATTTTTTATTGACACTGGGACATCCTGCTCAATACTCAACTGTCTGCTGGATGAGTTAATAATACATCTCCTGTTGAAATACCTCTTTTGCAATGCACAGTCTTTTTCTGTGCACCCTTATTAATGTTGAAGCTTTGCAGGACTTGAAATCTGTTATTGAAAATTTCTTTACTTATGGGCTCATTAAGGAGGTCATTAGCCCTTACAATACACCAATATGACCTGTCAAAAAACCCAATTGCTCTTATCCTTTCTGTTAGGATTTAAGGGCCATCAATCAGATTATAGTTATGCTGCATCAGATGGTGCCTAATCCATACACTCTGATCAGTCAGTTACATCCTAATCTTACTTGGTATACAGTTGTAGACTTCAAAAATGCCTTTTTCTGTTCCTTTGGCATTGTGGTAGTATAATTGCCAGTGTTTTGGATGGACACTGGTCATCTGTATCCTTTCTAATTTGGGATCAAACTTGATTTTGAGAGAGAAAGTATTCTTGTTCAGTTTAATGGAGGACTTTTAGTAAAAGGAGGACTAGGGGTATGTGAATAGTCTTGCTATTTCTATTTCATTTATCAGCATCTTTTTAAAACAAATTGGTTGTTTGGATCAATTTCTCTAGAATTTGTTGCACTTGTTACATTTCTATTTTCAAGGTTGGTTTCAGAGAGTTGGTATTGGAAGATTGCATCTATGAGGAGTTGCCTAGACGTTTGTTCCAAATGATCTTTATTGTCTATATGAAACTTCTGGGAATGGCTGTTGGGGATTAGAATGAGATATTATCAATACATTAGTGAATGGCAGCTCTATTTCTCTGAGTCAGGTAATGCACAACTAAAATGGGTTACTTCAGTGTACCAGTAAGCAAATAAGGTAAATGTGAAACTGGTAAAACTGACATCCCTTTGTTTCAGTATAGGAATTGATTAAATTAGTATTTAGTGGAGAGTGCTTGTTGACTTATCTTCAGAGAGCAAAGAACATTTGTATTAAATCAGTTGGTATGAGAGCTAAAATCTTTCCCAGTTACAATAGCCTTGGCACAATAGTTATTCATTAATATCCTCAATGTTAGATTATTATCACATTTCTCTTATATAGTTCCAATTAAGTGTGATTATGAGGCGCAGTGGTTAGAATGCAATACTGCAGGCTATTTCTGCTGACTGTCAGCTGACTGCAATTTGGCAGATCAAATCTCACCAGGCTCAAGGTTGATTCACCCATCCTTCCTTCCTTCCGAGGTTGGTAAAATGAGGACCCAGATTGCTGAGGGCAATATGCTGACTCTGTAAACCGCTTAGAGAGGGCTGTAAAAGCACTGTGAAGTGGTATATAAGTCTAAATGCTATTGCTATTACATATTTCAATCCAGTACACAATTAATTTACTTAGCTTCTTAACTTCATATTTATTGGTGGTGTGCTGACAACTATGACCTGATGCCCACTTAGACAATAATCATTGTTTGGGGAGAGGTGTTCTAAAAAGCTATAATCAATAATATTTAAGGTGTTATCTGCCTCAACACTTTTTCACTCTGATTAAGCTGTTCTGCTATATTGGCTATAGGGTAGTGGAGGGGTAGAATACTTCACAGTGACCAAAGACCTCTGTTCTTAACCATATTGAAGGCCAATGATAAAAACTGAATTGTGACTTCACAATGCAAGCTCCGTCCTTTTATACTTGTGTTGTGGCATCATACCAAAATACATAAATGCTAGATTTTGCATTGTTATACTGTGATGCTAATTTTGTCGGTCTTCATTGCCTTATCTGCAGATGCTTATGGTGACAATCTCCATTTTATGGAACAAATTTCTGATAGAAGATAGGCAAGCCTGCACTGAAATGTTTGTTTTTTCTAAAAGTAATATTAAATTTATTTAACGTTATTGACATGCAATTGCTTATAAAATATTAGTCTTGCTTATAAAATTAATGATGTCCATTTGAATAATTGAAATGAAATACTGCATTCTTGAAAACATTGTTAATAGTAAAAGAGAAGATAGAATATATATATTTGTTTCAGATATTAAGGATCTCCAATGTTTGTTTTTGTATCTGGCAAAAAAAAACCCAAATGAACAGAAATGTGTTATGTATATTTGGTCAAAATAGGTAATGCTGGTTGTCTTGATGTGTTAATTTGTGGAATTCTGCTATTCATTTCTCTCATACAAATTTAATTCATGAGACAAAAATAAAAAAAAATAACATATTAGATGAAATCCTGCCCTTAATCTTATGAAAATCTTTAATTTTTTTCCTTGTATTTTATTTTTTTCTGAAATGAGTTTGTGAATATTAGCATTTGCATTAAAGCCACTTTTTTCTTTTTAGTTTATCATTTCAGTTTTGGAAAGACAGTTGTTATCTTTGCATATATAGACATTTAGCCGTGCTTCAGAAATAAGAAAATATTCCAAAGACTATGTAAAATCTCATCTAAATATTAGTTTTAATACCTGTTTTTCAAATAGTAGTTGCTGTTGTTGGTTGTAGCTTCCTCCTATTGATCCTTGAACAAATTTTTCAAGACATATTATATTATGTAGGTTGGTGACCTTTAATTGACTTTAATTGAAATTTGGCAAAATGAAATTGTATTTTACAACATGTTGATATATTGGGAAACTATATCATCTTTATTGTTAGCATTAATCCATTAACAATACTGAGCTCATTATATGAACCTCTCACTTTCCTATATTATTGGAGCTCTCTTTCATTTTATAGCTGGCTTAAGTCCTGCTGAGATTCAGCAGTTATGGAAAGAAGTTACTGGAGTTCACAGTATGGAAGACAATGGCATTAAGCATGGAGGGCTAGACCTCACTACTAACAATTCTTCTACTACCTCCTCTACCACTTCCAAAGCATCGCCACCAATAATTCATCAGTCCATAGTGAATGGACAGTCATCAGTTTTAAATGCAAGACGAGACAGGTAATAAGAGAACTCATCTGCTTTTTCATCTGGTATAAATATTCATCAGTATGGCTCACACAATTAACTTAAAATTGAGCAAGATGTTGCTTTGAACCTAATCATTTTGATTTAGTCTTAAAAATTGACTATTTTAATCCATTTTAACCAATGAAGAGAACTATCATACTTTCCCTGTCTGATTTATGGGATTTGTTACTGTTCTATGGATATGATTTTTTTTCTGCCTTATAGCACACAAGGATGACTCTGGAAGAGGGATTCTCTAAATAAGCTAATCATGCAATGTAATTTTAAAATTATATTTCTGCCCCATTCCAAGAACATAATTCAGCATACATGAATTTCTACTCTCTTTATCCTTAAAGGATTAAACTAAGAGATTGTGAAAGGACCAGTTTCATTCAGCCATATTAAATTTAAAGCCAGATCAGGATGAAATCTACTTACCTTCCCTACCGTTTTGGAAGGGTGCTCTCGCGCCATCTTCACATCCAATTTTTGACCCTCTGCACATGCGCAGAAGGCTTTGCATATGCGCAGAGGGTTAAAAACTATGAAGTAATGATATCCAGGCAGGTAGGCGGAGCCTTGCGCTGCTGCCGCTACCAGTTCACCGAACCACATGTTGCTGCTGCTACCAGCACATGCGAGCCGGACAGAACCGGCAGGATTTCACTACTGAGCCTGATCTCCACCTCTTCAAGCCACTACATAAAATTGAACTTATTTTATTTAAGTGAACTTGTTTAAGCATCACATACTGTATAAGCCACACTGAAACTAAAGAACATCATACAAACTTATGAAGTGGTACCAGTAGTGTGCCATTGGTAATAAATAGCAACTGATTTTTATGATCAGAATTGTTAATTGCTTGTGAACATTGGACTGGATACACAGGATCTTATTCTATCCAAGTACACCATTTGGGGATAGAGATTCTAGATCCAAGTCACAAATTCCAGTCTTTTGTAATTAGTCAACTAAGGCATAGTTTTTAGCTCATTGATGAGTAAGTCTGCTCTATTCATTTACTTCAAAGTTGCTGTAGCAAACATTGCAACATTAGTCATAACTAATATTACCTGGACTGGAGACCATAATATTTATAAGCAATATTCACAAGGCAACCAAGAATAATGCCTACAGAGACCCATGGCAGTTTAAAAGGTTTTTGACGTATTGCATAATATACCCTCAAGATTTGTTTATATGAATGTATCATTTTCTTTTTGCTTCCATGCACACATATCTGGTACTTATATTCTATTGTTTGTGCATAACATCATTTCTGAAACATAAGTGTTGTAGCAAGACTATAAACAGAAAGTATTATATTGTAATTCTAATAGCAGGATAGATCTAGGATTTACCTCAGTGATATTTATCTATTTATTTATTCTTTTATTTATTTAATAAATTTATATGCCACCCATCTCACTGTCAAACTGGTTAGCTTACAACATTTATGAAGTTTGCAAAAGAATAGCAGAGATAGTAGTGCCATACTATGTTCAATAAAGTTAATTAAATAGAATCATATGTCTATTTGAATTCAAATTTTGTATTACTTACAATAATAACTGTGGACAATCAGTTTTAAATGCATCCTGAAGCTCAGCATCAATATGAAAATTAGATCATTTACAACTTCATATCTTAATGTATTAGTTAAAATGGCACAGCAGTACATAGCTACATACAGTAGCTATGGCAGCATCCTTATAAGTACAATAATGTATAAAAAGTATATTGGATACATTTGTCTTCTTTTATCTGCATTTACTAGAAAGATATGAATCCCGGGGTAAAGAGGGATATTGTAAAAGTAGTGACTTGTCTATCAGACAGGCAGATATGCACCCATGAGTATTTTCTAGCACAAGTATACACACACACACACACACACACACGTTTGTTTGTTTGTTTGTTTGTTTGTTTGATATTTCACATTTCTAAACTGCCCATTTCCCTCAAAGAGGGGCTCTATGCCCCTACATCCTATCTAATCCAACCAGGTCATTAACCATGGTCAGCTTTATTTATTTATTTCCACAATAAAATGACTGGACTATGCATGGAAGAGACCATACCATGGAATTTGGACCATGAATGGAGAGGGGAAAGAAATTGGTGGATGAATACTTTTGCAAATTAGGCTGTGCTGTTCTCAGTCCCCATTTGTTCAAGTGTTCTCTAAGTACTATGAGAACAACTCAACTGCAAAAACAACTCCTGCATATTTAGCTATGAATTTTGTGATCATGAAGCTATAGTTGAAGGATAGCTGTCCTCATAGCCAGCTCTTAAGCCTGATTGCCATGGCCTCACTTACCTTGTATTCTATTTGAGATGATAGGTAGCTTCTACTTCAACTCAAACTAAATGTCTGATATGAATTCTTGAATGTACCAGAACCTACTATTTGCACTAGATCAACATTTCCTCACTACTTTGGTGATATAGAGAATGTTACTAATGTGCAAGAAGATCCTAGTCAAGGAGAAGCAACTAGAGTTGCTTTAAAGTTTGCATCATCCACTGTATCAAAGGGGCAATCATACAAAGCCATAGTTTTAACAATAATTGCATCAGGTTTAATGCCTTCAAATATTTTCCTTTTTTTGTGGCTTCAGCAGCACAATTTCCCTATTACTACTCTTTGTAGCATCATCTGTATGACAGCTACATATGTACTTGAGCATCCACTATGTTAAACTGATTTATAGTGTCTTGATAGCCACCCTATTTACAGAGCCCTCAGAGGAACATGATTGCTTTAATGGTTGTGGTCATCAGCTGGTCTTTGGGACACCAGTGCCACCAGCTGAGCACTCAGGAGGGAGAAGCTTCCGTTCCTTCTGACCATCAGTATGAGGTTGCTGTGGAAGATATTTCCTTTGCTATATTAGAGTATGTATGAACCCTTCCATCCACTGGGCCCTCTTTCAGCCTCACAATGCCAGGTGGTGGCATCGCTACTACCACAGGAATAGTGGTCAACTTTAAGAAAAGTAACTTTTGTGCAGCTATTATCCTCATGTTTCGCTGTCATGTTTTGCCCTTACTTTTCCTTTCATTCCTTAGTAGCTCCTCTGTCATTCTAGGCCTTTGAGATCTAGGTTTTTAAAAGGAAGACATCCATAAATTGGGGGGTGGGGGTGGGGATGTAACAGTAGCAAAGCTGCAAAAGAAACCTTGAGTTAAAACAGTGAAGTTTTGTTAATATATACTAGACAACCCATGCCCCAATGGGTCATCCTTTCAGGGATCTTTCCTTACCTAGTCAGAGAAACAATGACCACAGGTAGACAAAAATGCAGTAGGTATAGGAGTGACTTTCAACTCCCTACCAGCTCCCCATTGATTTTACTTGTGGTAAGCTGTCAGGCAGCGTTAGAAATTACTCTTCTTCCTCAGCTGACCCACAAAACTGCCTGGCATTTTGCAGGGTGGAGAGGAAGAATAAATGGAGTTGTGAACCATGATGAAAATTGCACCTCTACTCCCCATCCCAGCATGTTTCCAAGACCCCTTCCCTCCAGAGAGAAAAAGAACTCCTCTATCAACCGTTGGTGTTCCCAGCCACCTCTACCTCACCAACAGGCATCTGAGCCTTTCCCTTGCTGTCCACCACTGTTAAGAGATTTCAAACTTCTATTGTCAGGTTTGCTTCCGGCCAATTGGTGCAGGAACCAGAGGAAGGTGGAAAAGAGGGCAGAGCTGGGTCCTCCCATTTTCCTTGCACCATGCAACCTACAGGTTTCTGGGAAGTGTAGTCAGAAACCGCAGTGGTGCTGAAGCACCCACAGCTTTCCCAAATTTAATTCCCACAGAAGTCTTGCATCCTCACATTCTGTAGGTTAGTTACCTTGGTTCAATAATTGTTTCCCTGTGTTTTTCAATTTCACCAACTGAAGGTTACAGACAGGAGTTTTAGTATTATACAGATGTTCAACTGAGTAAGCAAAATTGTACAAACACAAAATATTTAATTGGAAATATAAATTGTCTGCATATAAACAAACTGGCTATACTTGGAAGGGGAAGGAAAAACATATTTTTATTTTTTAAGAGGTATGAGTTGAAAAGTAACAGAAGGATAGGAAAATTTGTCTCCCGCCCCCCCTTATATGTCATTATATTACTTTAGAATAAAAATAAAAGGCTCCTAAATGGGATGGGGAATTTCTTGTGGGAGATAGCCAGATACTTTCCATCTGTGGCTGCAATAGTATTCCATTCCAGTAATTTGTCAGTTGGTTACAGCAACAGTCCTGGTCCTCTATAGTAGCAAATCACAGGCATTTCAGGCTCTGACCTTTAAAACTTGCTAATTTCTTCCCCCTGAAGACTCCACCCTATCTATGCCTTCCCATCCATCTTAAACAGGATCAATAGAAGCATGGCTGAACCTAAGCTGAGAAGAAGCAACTAAACTTAAAAGAGGACAATTGTTACTGAGAACAGCTTGAATCAGTACAGTTCATTCTAAGGATTTGATAAATTCAGAATATTTTGTCTCAACTGTGAAACAAAAGACTGAATATATAGTGCATTTTATCAAAAAGGATCAAGTCTTTATTATTAATAATACATTTTATTTATAATGAAATTGTTAATTTGAGGTCAAAAGTAAAACTAAGCATATCATGCAGTACAGTATTTCTTGTTATTTTTCATTAACATTTCTGGGGTTTTTTTTCTCTGAGCTGATTTGAACTTGCAATTGAAACTTCAGCAGGACAATTAGATTTTTGTGATTACCATAGGTTTTACTGTTTTGGTCCTTTTGACCCATATCATAACTTTTCAAATTCAAGTACTACGCTTTTGAGATGAATCTTATGCCATATTCTTTTACTGCAGCTCATCACACGAGGAGGCTGGAGCCTCTCATACTCTCTATGGCCATGGAGTTTGCAAATGGCCTGGATGTGAAAGTATTTGTGAAGATTTTGGACAATTTTTAAAGTAAGTTGGGTTTTTTTTTAGTTTGATTATAGATTACAAAAACATAAAGCTGAGTTGTAAATATGTGGTATTGCTTAGTTGGTAAAATATATCAAAGTACAACGCCAAAGCCTGTTCCACAAGTAGAATTGTTCCCCTTTCTTTTATCTAAAATAATTGTTTAAAAAATTTAGTAGCATGGTTTTTAACTTACTTTTTGCAAAAATTTTCCTAGAAAATAACTTGTATTCAACTATATTATCTACAAGAGATAGAAGAGCTATGGGCCTGTGGGCCTCAGGCAGTTTTCTAGATGTTGATGGGAATGAGATTCAGTACTATAGATGATACAGGGATGAAATCTACTTACCTTCCCTACCGGTACGGAAGTGTGCACTCTCCGCACGCGCCATCATCACATCCAATTTTTGACTGTCTGGCATGTGCAGAAGGCTTTGCACATGCACAGAGGGTTAAAAACCAGGAAATAACGACATCGGGGCAGGTGGGCAGAGCCTTGCGCTGCCACTGCTACCGATTCACCAAACCACACACCACTACCGCTGCCAGCACACGCGAGCTCGACAGGATTTCACCACTGAGATGGTATCTTGGTGGAAGAAGTAAGGGTGCTTAATTAGCATGTACAATCATTGTTCTTACTGTGAGCCTGAATTTATTCATCAGTTCTTAAATGTAGTTTTCAAAGAAATCTCCATTATCAGAACGCTCCATTATTAAGTTTCTAAAAAAGATGTTCGGAAGATCCCTCCCAAAATTAAGTTGGCCATCACAACAGCATGATCAAAATGTTGCCCTTTTATATATGTGTTGATATCACACATCCATGCAAAGGGACAGGGTTTTGGTCATTCTGCAACAGCTACTTTTTTGGCTTCTTGGCTTGCAAACATTGCTGGGAGTTCCAGCACCTTTATAGAACTCAACCACCAAAGCTCCTATTTACTCTACTCTGAGACAACAACCTCCATGGAACAAGGCTTCATGAAAGTACTACTTCTTAACCTTGAATGCAGAGCCCTTACTCACAGGCATTCCTCTTTTGCTTTCGAAGACTGGGAGCATAAGAGAAATATGTTCAGTTTTTAATTTCTATGCCAATTTTCCACAAGGAAGTGTTGCAATACTATGTTCAATCCAACAAATGAAGGGGTAGTTAAAATCTTGACCAAAATACCACAGATTTTGCTACATATATTGAATACAAATATTTTGTAAGAATATTCTCCCACACTCTGGGTAAAAGGTCAGTTAGTAGGAAATGTATAAGTTGACTGCCCGCTATCCTTTAGAATCATCCCTTACTGATAAAGATGCCAAAAAAATTAAGCGTAGGTAGAACATATGAGCATAATTCCAAACATTTAATAATGTGTTTGAGAAGATAAAATGTGCATTAGAGAAGTACAGTTTCTCTATCATCACACCACATTATCATATTTTTATTGACCCTTTTTTAATTTTATATCCTGTCATACTACGAAGTATAGAATGAAAATCCAGCATATTTCTTTGCTTTAGCATGAATGCGTGGAGTGTATGTTTAAAATTAAGAGCAACATCAGAGAAAAGTAAAATTAGAAGTAAAGTATCTAACAATTTTATAAAGTTTGTGTAATTACAAACTTTATAAAATTATATTTTCTTATATTTTCTTTCTGTGTACTGTGAAAGGACTGAACACAAACGGAGTCAGTTTGCTAAAACAGTCATGCAGGGCTTTAGTGAACAAAGAATTCTAATGAAAAGTTATACGTAGGTTTATATAGATGAGTAACTTCACAAGCTGATGCTCTTATGTTGTCATGGTGCAACTAACAGGGTCAATGAACTGCTTCATGCTTCATCAACAATTAAGTTAATTAGTTCATTTGAAATTGCACTGCTTTGTTGCCATGATGTTGGTAGAAATGTTAGAAAGCCCTATGTTACAAATGGTATAAAGCCAATGGAGGATAGACTCAGCGGTTTAACAGCAGAGCATAGAGATACAGCTCATAATGGCTTTTGAAACAAGTGTTATTTTCATATGCCTACAAGTTTACATGCATATATTTCTTAATATATTTTAAGGCAAATTATGTTTGCCATTCTTTTAAAATTTACCCTTTTTATGTGTGTGGAAATGATTTAGTTATATTTTAAAGAGTAATTCTAGAACAATACTTTAGGAGAATATTATGATCTGTAATATTTCTGTTTATAGATTAAAGAAAGTTATACTGTTTGCCTCTGGGATTTAATTAAGCTTCTGAAAATTATTTCAGTTGAAAGTAACCCATATACTGCATATATTGTTCTAAGCATAATTGATAAAAGAGTTGTAACTGGCTTAGCTCTATTTTTTCTTATCCCAAAAAACTAATTTGTATAAATACTTCTACTCACCCAGAGTGTAATTTTATATTAGTGTTTGGCTTGGTCCTTTCACAATTACTTTGTCATTTGCTTTTACAATTATGTTGTAAGACCCTGGTTTAATAATTATAATATATTACAATAGGTTTTAGATTCATGATAAACTGTGCCTTCTTGTTTATCACTGTTGCTATTTATTTCTGCTTATTATCAGAAGAAATTGTCACCCCTGACATCAGTTTCTGCCTTCTGAAATAGGCTGGTCAAATGTATATGTCATTTCCATGTGCTATATCAATGCTTAATTTTCTATCATTGTCACATACCTTGATCTACAAAGTCAAAGAGATCTTGAGGACTGTATACAACCTAGAAATCATAGGATTCATTGTGGTCCTAAAGAAAAGCCTGAAGTACATTATTGTGCTTTTCTTAGATTTAAACCCAAAATTTAAAAAACATAAAATTCATCTTTCTTTTTGAAACGGTGATATGTTTTACAGTCATCTGAATCTGCTTGTATCTGCTCTTAGTCTCTTTAACTGCAAAGACCCATTTTAATTTTAAAAAACCCTTTTATATCAATTCAGTTTCAATTTAAAGACAAAAGAACAAGTTAAATTGTCTCCAATCCATTAACTATATAGGGCATTACATGTCTAATGATAGCATTTTTCAAAGACTTGTTCCTATGTACTCTTTGCAAGAATGCAGTAAGTTTCGGCATGATACTTATTAATAAATCTAATGCAAGTATATTGTACTGAAATAAAATATTCATGAAAAATGCTGTCCAAATCTAGTTTTTGTTTTCAGAAATATCCTAATAGACTGAAGAGACTTCTAATGTATATAGTAAGCTTAACTTTAAAAAAAAGACCTGTTAAAAGCATGGTTTTATGCTTGATTTATTATATATTGTATGTATGTGTATTGTACTTAAAATAGGTTTAGTTTTGTTTATAATTAGAAAAAAACTGTTGTAATAAGTCATTTCAAAGAGGCTTCGATTTTAAAAATGGTAGTTTTATTTCTCATATTTAATGCAAGATTTGGCGTAAAGAATAATTTTTAGAATATGATTTATAGCTACAGTATAAAAATATAAAATTTTCATTTTTCTTGTCCTCTGACCAAATCACTTTTTACTAAACTGAAGTGCTTAGGTTATTTTTCCCCAAGAATTGTGAGATCAATAATGTTTGTCCATTATTTTCAATATAGTTAGTTACCTTAAATGGGCCACGTTATTTGGTAGGCTGTAAAACTCAGTGTCAAGGCTCTGACTAATGAACCCAAACAAATCAGAAGTCTGAGACTTAAAGGTCTTCTTTAATGAGTACATCATATCGGCACAGCTTCAATGAAAAACCAAATCTAAATCTTTCCCAGTATAATTAAACTAGGAAATAACCCCATCCCCAAGTGTCACAGTTGGGACACACAAGTTGGCCAATTGGGTTAATTGGCAGGCTCTTCAGTCACTCCTTCCCCGACCTTATCTGTTGCCAGTAGATACGACCTTGATTCTCAGGAGAACGTTCTTTGTTGTGTCTAGTAATGCATTCCAACCTCCTTCCGCCCTTCCCCCTCTGTGTGGCAACTGAAGAACAGAAAGATGGCTGCAGCCAGGTTTAGTTCGACACCCAGAGACTCAGCAGATGTCAGAAATTTAGAAAATTCTGTCCATTTGATATACCTAATAGTTACCTGGATTTCTGCAGCCCATATATGTTTTTATCATGTTATAAGCCACCAGAATCGCTTTGGGTAGTGAGATGGACAGTTTATAAATTGTGGTTAAGGCACAAGACTAGAAAGCAAGAGACCATGAGTTCAAGTCCTGCCTTAGCCATGAAAGTCAACTGGATGGCTCTGGGCCACTCACTCTCTCTCTCAGCCCAGTTCTCATCACAGGGTTGTTACTGTGAGGAAAATAGGAGGAGATTTATGTTTGCCATCTGCAAATCAGAATTTGAGGTTAGATCAGAAAACAGTCTTGCAGAACTGCAGAAAGAACAATGATTGAATGGAATATTGTGTAATGAAAACTGATTCAAAGACTGCCAAAACTTTAAGAATTCTTTTGGAATTTTACTATAAAACGAGTGTTGACAGAAACTAACCATTTTGCTGGTCAGCAAGCAAGGAAGCTCAAAGATCACTAAAAGAATTTAATAGTAGTTCTTCATTACTGTCTTATAAATGTCAGAATGTAATAATATATGTCAAAACTTTGGTGTATTTTGTCTGCAAAACTAATTATCATTCCATTGGTCCTAAGTCAGTTTGGGTGTAGAAGGATTTGGCTTTTAGAAGTTTAAATCAAAGGGTTTACACTATAGCATTCCAGTCAGCAGACACAAGCATTTTTTAACCTGCATGCAGCAGACACTAGCAAAACAAAACATGATCCACAGTACAAAGACAAGCAAATGTTTTCTGTATAGAGGCAGAATTGTTAATGTTGAGAAAAAATCATGCTGTAAAAAGATAGGGCAGCTTACCAACACAAAAGATTTCAAGGCTTTCTAATAATTGAATTCAATAGGAAGAGCAATATAATTTAATTAGGCATCAGACTTCCTTTTAGTATTAATTCTAATTAATTCATATATTTATGAATTAATAATAAGAAGTTTTATATGTGTGTATGTGTGTGTGTGTGTGTATAAAATCACAGAGAGAGAATGAAAAGAGATTAAAATATTATTATATTCACTTTTTAAACTTATTGTATAGTTTTTTTCCTTTGACTGAAAGCAAGCAGTCTAGTTCCCAAAATATGACCTCAAAATGGCATTCTTTGAAGTTGTCAGAAAATTGTGTCTTTCAGTGACAATGCCATCATTCCTGAAAACTAAGACATCTGACACAATCAACTAAATGAAAACTGACATACATGTAATAGAACATACATTTCGTATTTCAACTCCTCGCACCGTTTAAACATTAAAGCTTAATGCAAAATAAATCAAATACCATTTACAGTATGTATAAGTGAAACAACTTCCTAAGAGCCTCTGACATTCTTAGATTCAGAAATATTTCCCTTTTTGATTTTAGAAATGCTATATTTTGCAGTAAATTTGAAAGTCCCATTTTAAAATTGGTTTAATAGTTTGCTGTATTGCAGGATAAGATGACATCTATTTAGTGCCTCAAATCAATAGAATGAAAACATAGACAAGTGGAAGAGGATCTTTCTTTCTTTCTTTCTTTCTTTCTTTCTTTCTTTCTTTCTTTCTTTCTTTCTTTCTTTCTTTCTTTCTTTCTTTCATCAGACTAGAATGTTTTCTTAATTATTTCCTTAAAAACATCTTTATATTTATATTTTCCATGTGCTACTCTTGCAGCTTACCTACAGATTCCTCCAGTTTTGGAAGAACATCAGTCAACCACATCATTTATTCTATTTTGAAAACAAAAATCAATATACCTATAAAGTGACCCATAAATTAGAATTGGCTCACACAATGTTTGTTCAGTGCTGCCTTTCTGAAGGCACCCTTTGCATTTTTTTCTTCACCTCTCTGTTTGAACTGCAGTCACAGTAAGAGGCTCATTAGGGGACATTAGGGACTGGAGCTCACCAGAATTCCAGCGCTTGCTTTGCTCTTATTAATGCATAGCAGAGTAGAATGCATTTAAATATTTCATAGGCTTTCAGTAATTTGTGTGTAATCGCCTTGTTAGCAGACCAGTAGAAGTAGAACAGGTCTGTGAAATGGTGTTGGTGATTGCATGGGTAATTTACGGACCTTTGCCATCAGAAAGAGCATTATTGGGGGCTAGAATGAAGCTGTGAAAAAGAACCAGCAATAAGTTGGAGGGGGGGGGGACTTAATAAAGGTTTTGTAAAAAGCATCTTCAGGGATAACAATCCACTTGGTTCTTTTTGAAGCAGCTATAATTTATGACATATGCAATATATCAAATGCATAAGATAGCATTATGAAGCATTCATATGAAAAGGATATTTGCAACATTAGTTCCAACTTCCTGCAAGGGACATGATTAAATGATTAATGAAATGTCCTTTTGCATATGCATTTTGAAACAGCAATTAGGCACTGACTGAAAAAAATCCACCAATCCTCTCATTTTTCAGTATTATCTTGTTCTTGATTTATAAATCATAGGGAATTTTTGAACAGCAATATGTACCTGGGTTGGGTGTAAAAGCATAAAAGAGAATAATTTGAGTATGAAATAGT
>JANHFK010000123.1:208010-219560 GCA_036250565.1 Sibynophis collaris
GACAACCAGCTAAATATGAGCCAGCAGTGTGCAGTGGCAGCCAAAAAAGCCAATGCAATCCTAAACTGCATTAACAGGAGGGATGCAATCAAGATCAGTGAGGTACTAATACCACTCTATAAAGCCTTAGTAAAACTACACGTAGATGACCAGTTTTGATCATCATACTATAAATAACATGTTTAGATTCTAGAAAAAGACAGGGAAGAGCAAGCAGGCTGATTAGGGGACTGGAGTGTAAAACATATGAAGAATGGTTGCAGGACCTGGACATGGATAGTCTAGTGAAGAGAAGGACCAAGGGAGACATGATAGCAGTGTTCCAATATTTGAAGGGCTGTTACAGAGAGAATGGGGTCAAGCTATTTTCCAAGGCACCCAAAGGCCAGACAAGCAATAATGGATGGAAACTGATCAAGGAGAGATTCAACCTAAAAATAAGGAGAAATTTTCTGACAGTGACAACAATCAACCAATGGAACAGCTTGCCTTCACAAGTTGTGAGAGCTTCTCCAATGGAAGCTTTCAAGAAGAAACTGGACTGCCATCTGTCAGAAATGGTGTAGGGTATCCTGCTTGAGTGGGGGATTAGACTCGATGACCCATAAGGTCCTTTCCAACTCTGTTATTCTATTAAAATTCTGTTCTGTTCTATGTTTTGATATGTTGCAGCATGTTCTCGTAAACCTCTCAATTATACCTTTAAGTATAGTTACTGTAGGACCTACTCATTCAGGAAATACATCATCCTGAATCAGAAAGAAAGCTCCTTTTTTGTCCAGAAAAAAGGACCAAATAACTAAAAGAAATTATGGCAACCCATCCGGGCAAGACAAACTACTGCACCAGGTTATCTTTATTGCCACCCATACAAGAGAACAGATTGGGAAAGGATCCGAAGACAGCAGAGTTTACCTTACAAATTATAGTAAAAGTCGAGTCAAATCTCTTTCAAATTGAGCTGAACTTCTGATAACTTCATGAATTCATCCATGTAATTTTCTTGGCATCAGAAAAAGAAGTGGTTTGCAATGTCTCCATCTGGGAGGATTCTGCTTTTGTTTATTTTTTAATGTAATCTATAGTCCTTGTATCCTTTGGAGGTTTATATATAGACCCAGTTCTGTGTAGTTTTCAGCTATACGGTCAGCCAAGTGTTATTTCGTACAATAAAAGTAGAAGCTATGGTTTGCAAACTAAATTATGAGATATAGACACAGTGATGGTGCATTATTTTTATTTATTTATTCAGCTTTGTGACATAAATCTTATTTTTAGATCTCATAATTTTAGAAAATGAAGTGAAACCATATACATTATTTGAATGAATAATAAAGAATTTAACATATTTTGGCAAAAACTTCAAATGGCTAACAAAAAAAAGACTTCTATATCCTGTGAACATTCTATTTTTTTCTGCAGACTTTAACCAAATACCTTAATAAAATTTTAATTATTACGTTTCTGTCTTGTGTCTCTTAAGCCAGGCTCAATGAAAATAGTATAAAATTTAGATTTTGTAGGCACCTAAAGTATTCATTATTTGGCCAAATATATTTATTTTTTCTTTAATTAAAGTATATACACTAATAATACAAATAGAGGTGCTGGTGAGATTGATTCAATGACTTTTAAGAGAATTGTATTTACTTTCAGTAAGCAAGAAGATTAGTTGTTAGGATAGATTAGCTAAAAGTTTTAAAAAACCTAATCAATCTATTTAATATATAAGAAATTAGGAAAGTTAAATGTTGTTGGCACCAATCAAGGAACAACTGATGTCTACTAAGCCACTGAAATAAAAAATTCACCATTTGCCCGTTTTGTTCAGTGTTGTTAGTATGCTGAAGGAGCTTTTGTCTGTAAAATATGTATCATCTCATTTGCAGCCCTTTTCTATCATGCTTCACTCTTTATATATCATTAGAAATATTTCTGGTTTTAGAAAAAACTGTGAATTTTGCCATAATGAACTAAACAAAAACCATGTCCTTCTTATATACATTCTGCTTCCAAATTATTCTGAGATTTGCCATTTTTTTCACACACCAGTTCAAGTAGGAGGCAATTATGAAAAGGAGAGTAATGGCAGGAGAAAAAAGAAGATTGTAGGCAAGGGATATAAATTTTTAAATGTTTGGTTTCAGTAAAGACTAAAAATTGTGCTTCCTTATAGTGACTGTTTACCTGACCTTTATGTTTTTCAGAAAATATGTGGGACTCCCCACTTCCTTTTAAAATGAAAGTCAGGGAGATTACTTATTAAAAGTCTTTGGCCACCCATCTCAGTCAATGACTCTGGGCAGCTTACATATTTTCAAAAAATATGTTACAGTTAAAAATATTAAACACATTTTAAAACAATTAAATTGGCAAAATCAATAAAAACCACTAAAACATCCAAATTAAACATGCATAGGAACAAGATACTTGGCTGGTTAGCAATAGGAAACAGGGCCCTTGACATATTCAGCACTCCAGGCTCAGCAACATAGTCAGATTTTTAGGGCCTTACAAAAGGCTAACAAGGTTGAGGCCATTCTGATCTCCAAAGGGAGGATATTCCATAGAGCAGGGGCCACTGCATAAAATGCTCATCTTCTGCTCCTTGCCAGCCAACTTTTGTGCAGCATGACTATTCTACATGACCCCATTGGATGGGTAGAGACTCTTGAAACAAGGCAATATCTCAGGTATTCCAGTCCCAAGTCATTCAGGGCTTTAAAGGCAACCACCAATACTTTGAATTGCAGCCAGAAGCACACCTGTAACCAGTTCAGCTCATTCAAGACTGGTGTTACAAGGGCTGTGTATCTGGCACCATTTACTACCCCTATGGCTGCATTCTGCACCAGTTCTGAATAGTCTTCAGGGGTAACTCCATGTAGAGTGTGTTACAGTAGTCTAACATGGAAGTTACAAGAGCATGAATTACTGCGAGCAGGGTCAGGATTAGGGTTTATCCTGTGATATATGGAATTGTGACACAAATTCATACTCGGTGCACAGCTGAAATGCTGTAAACCTAGGAAAATAAAGAGATATTGCATTTAAGCATGACAATGAGTAACCTTTTATACATAGAAAATTTGACAGATCCAAGTACTGATGACCATATTGTTTCCATAAAAATGAACTGGTGGAATTAGCTGTTTTCTGAGCAAGCTAGTAAGGTGTGTAAACTTTAGAAATGATTGAACATTTAAAAAAAGCAAAGCAAATTGCTTTCATGCTTGATTTTATTTAATTATATGGTATGTAGCTAAGGAGCTACTTTGAACATCATGAAGGAGCTAATTTATAATAAGGTTCATTTAGCTTAGTGTAAATGGCAGCAAGTCTGTATAGAGTTTTAGTCATCAACACTGGAAGCGCTCAGAATTTCTGTTATGGTTCAAAGACATTTTTTAAATAGAACTTCTGGCATTCATAATCTGTTAGGCAACTGCCATGATCTCTCTGCCATTGACTAAATTTGGAAAAACCATAAGTGAAAAGGCAAAGGAAAGGTAGAATTTGGTACTAAGCCAAGAATTTATGGCTCTGAATATCTGGGAAATACCATGATTTGTTATCTTGCAAAAAAAATATTGGTTTTCTGTTGGGTGAATTCAAAATGTAAAAAAGACTTAACTCCTGAGATTTTTATTTACAGTACTCAGAGAGGTAAGACCTGCTTTTATTAAGATTTGGCTTGCTATGAATGATTGAATCCTTTCACCTGCACTTAATCATATGAACGGGGAACAGAACTCTTGGTTATGGACAGATTTTCTGTTCCAATTGAAAAGCAGACTGACCTTTTGCGATATATTGCAGTGTGTGTGGTTTGTATTACACTCCTTAGCTCTGAATAGCTGCCCATGAAAGAGCAGCAAGCAATAGCTGTGAAAAAGTGCTATTTGGAGAAGAAAACTTTTAGGATTAAGATTTTATATGGTAATCAGAACTGGGATGCTCATCCATCATGTACATTCATATGCTATAGTTTGGCCTTATATTGTAAAGACAGTTTTCTAAAATGTTTGCACATTGTTAGCAAAATCAGGACTAAAGCCTGAAGAGGATGTCTTGTATTGATTGACCCAAATAATATATATATATAATTCCACAAACAATTGCATTGTTGATGAAATAACATGCACTCATATACAAAAAATGATGTGCTGTGAAATGCTGCTATGACTGAATTTAGTAGCATGGTTATTAACACATGCTAGAAACATTTGACGTTCTTTGAAGACAGAAAAATGGGTGTAACTGCAACTCCCATCTAAGTTCTCTCAGAGGCAACAGATTAATGGCAAGAGATGGTGAAGGGAGAGAAACTGTACATGATTTACAGGGAAGAGAAGTATTGCCTCTTATGTCTGTAGTGATAGTTGTCTCTGCAGCAAGTAGCACTTCAGCTTCCTCCACAGCCAACATCTTCTATCCCAGAATTAGCAAGAACAACATATAAATATAACTTTCCTATTGCCTCCAACCTTATAGGGTCTTTAAAAAAAATGGAAGTTTTACTGTGCCAATAGGGATCTTAGAATAAATGATGCATTTTATCATCAAAATGCATTTGGTATTACAGATGGATAATGATTCTGCTTCCAGTTTAGAAAATCAAATTAAATTTGGAAAATATATTTTAAATTACAGATTCCTTTTGGAACAATAATTGTCAGAGCTGTGTTTTTCAATATACTTTGTCATAATGGTCCTTGATGAACAGTATGGTAGTTATGATTTTAATATTTTTGTCAACTCTGCATTTAGATTGTGGTTATTAAACTATGAGTGTACATGCATGCAAGCAAATTATTATTATTGCTTATCTTAAAAATGCCTTAAAATAAACAAATTTAAAAGTTGGCAGATTAGAAAACAGGTGCACAACATAAAATACATTCTCCAAAGAATCATTAAAATATCCTCTTGACAAGCAAATGGAAAATTCATTACAAGATGCTATAGTGTTATCAGAGATGTACTAAATGAGTATCCATGTGTTACAATTGTAAATCTACCACAAGCCAATCATAAGGCTACCAAGGCTACTTGCACTACCAAGTGGAGTTCAGTTGACTAAATGATATGGAGTAGAAACTCTGTTTTAAAGTTTCCTACCTCATGTGAGAAGAACCATTCCTTCAATTATTTTGACCTAAAACCATTTAAAGCAGTACTTCCCAAACCTGGATAAATTACCCAAAATTGGGCAAAGGTGGTTGGCTAAGGGACACAACAGAGACATTTAAATTGACTTAAAGTGTTTTACCTATATTGGATAAAAAAGACTTTCTGATAAGCAGTTTTTGGTAATGAAGGAAAATGGGAAGCATTAATTTGAAACTTTAAAAAGGGTAAGCCATAGTCTGAATTTTGGCTAAAAAGAGATTGGAAGCCAGTGCAACTATTATGGAAAATGAGTTACATATCGCAAATCCAATCTGTATTGAATACAATAGCTATTACATTTTAGACTAGACTACTTTGTAGACACTTGACAAAGGAATTTCCATGTAGAATACGTTATATTAAGCCAAAGTTTGTTTTAAATAATTCTGGAGACATACATGCTAGTGCACTCTTGTAAACTCAGTAAATGGTTGCTATCTATAAAACTCCATCTATGATACCTTCAGAATGTGATTGAGCTTGTGCATAATAAATATAAATGAATAAAAAGGAAATACATCAATGTCTGATATTTTTCATAATACTTTGTTTTATTCAAAGCTCAAAGGGATATAAATACAATGGAGTAATAAACTTACTAACATGAAATATCAAATTATCAAATAGATTTGGGGGATGAATTTTTTGAAGTTGTAAATTATTCAGACAAGGAATAAGAAAAGGAATTCAGGAAACAGCTACTTATTTTTTGTAATTGTCTGTTTGTCTGTGGTGTGTCTCATAAATAGAGGTGTGTGTATGTGTGTGTTTCTCCCATTATTTATATTTTCTGATTTATGTAACATAATTCCAGCCCATTGTAGCATGAGGAGTATGCATAATATATATAATTCCCTATTTATTCTTTATTTTATAAAAAAAATGACTCCTCACTTAAAATCCACTGTATAGTGACTTGCATTCAAGTAACAAAATGCACGATCCAGATTCAAATTGTCATTGTGGCAATTAAGTACCAGTCTATGACAATCTCATTGTTCCTGCGCAACCATTGTTCCTGCACAACTTCTTGCTAAAACTTTAGGAAGCATTTCCTAATTCAGGGAATGACATGTCTTTGATTTGTTGATATATTATTTTGCACATTTTTATATTGATGCAACTTTAATTCTATTAGTTTACTGGAGAATTGAGGAACCCCAAAACAAGCAACTTTGCTACGTTCTATAAATTTGGTTGGAGCATAGCTAATATGATTAGTGTCACCATAAAGAATGATAATACACCTTATTTCATTACAATACACAGCTAATAACGTTATTTGCATCCCCAGCATATCTGTGCATGATTGCTAGTAATAATCCTGTCACAATATGCAAGTGTCTCATTCCAATTGCAGCAATGAATTCAAAGATACATAGAACACATTTATTTCTGACTTCATAATGCTTGCTATTCATTAAATACTAAATGACTCATCCAGACATCTTAATACAGCATAAAGTGACTGAGAGAACTAATAATTTTTCTCGCTTTTTCAAACCACACAAGCATGTTACTGATTTATAATTAATGCAAATTAAAACTGTAAGCTATGTTTTTCACATTGGGAAAATGCTTGCAGTGTTTTATAACTACAACAACCTTGAATAGTTTAGACTCATTTGTTTTTCTTTAATATTTTTAAATACATATTTCTAAGATGGTTTTCTAGGCTATGATAAATATTAGCGACAGGACTTTTAAAAAGCTATGTTTTGCAGTGAACCTTCTTGAAGTAAAATGAATTTGCATCCCTAGATAATTATTAAAGTGGAGTTGATTGTTTAGATAAATTTAACTTACCGTAGGCCTTGAAAAATGCCAGTGACTATAAAATATCATGCTTCCTTTGAACCAAAATATGTATAAACAAAAGGCTGACATACTAGCAATTGCAGAATGAACCTATTGTAGTGACATTTCTGTGACTTTACATTGTAATGACTGATTCAGATGTTGATTTGGGGTAATATTACAGCTTTTTAAAGATTTTTTTTAGATTTCAGGTATTTAAGATGACCCTTTTTTCTAATAGTGAACAATTTATTAACATATAAAAATTGAAAAACACAACAAAACTGATTGCTTTCCCAATAAGGTTTGAATAATAAGTTACTTCGCATTGAATATTCAAGCAATCTGTACCTTTTAAAATTCAAAGTTACTTCTTTCATTGAAGAGCATAGCCCAAGAGATGGCTGGCAGATTCAGTCACTTTCTAATGCAAAAACTACTTGATAAGGATTTTTTTCAGAGCAATTCCCTGATGCATCTAATGTGTCAAAAATAATTAGGTTTTGGCAGATTTACCATTGCAGCACAACCCTTTCTTTGGGTAGGGCCTGGATCATGTTAAGCCTTGTTTGTGTGTGACAGCATTATTATTCTTGTTAGCTACCCACTTCCCCCCATCGTTCTGTTGTGTTTGGAAATTTCCCACCTCAACTTGTGTTCCTCACCAGTGTTTTTCTTCATTTATTGACAGTTGGTAAAGATATTCATTAATTTAGAGTTAAAAACATGTATCATCATGTCTCACTGAACTGCTGGGCTGAAGTTGATTAATGGCAAAGACTGGCTGCAGGTTTTCCTCTTGAGAAGCAGCATGCTGGCCCTGCATATTAATGAGAGACTGTGGCTTCTATTAACTAGATAAAAAAACAGGTCTTCTCTTGCTTCAGGGTAAAGAGGATGTATTTTTTCATTATTATTATTTATATAATATTTTCATCAGGTGCTTGGTTTGAACCTTCCAAGCTTCTACCTACCTCACTCCTTCTCTAAAACAAACATGTGCATTTCAGCTAGAGGGGGAAAAAACTTGAGGATACGCACTGATTAATTTTCCATCATTATATTGTCACACTTGTCACATTCAGCATAAAAAATAATTACATAAAATTATGTGTATATCTGCATGCAAAAACACATAAGGTTGCATGTTTTAAAACCCTCATTGATATATTGAAAATAACACTGTTTGTCAGACTGGCCACACTTGTTCCCTTGACTCCATAGGTCAGTGATGGCTAACCTTTTTGCCGCCGCGTGCCAAAAGTAGGGGGAGTGCAGGGGGGGTCACGCATGTGCCCACACCCATAATTCAATGCCCCCCGTGCATGTGCGTGCAACCCTCTGTGCTCCCTCTGCTTTTGGCACATGATGGCCCGGTGGGCCCGATAGGCCCATTTTTCGCCCTCCCCAGGCTCTGGATGCTTTCTAGAGGCCTAGGGAGGGCGAACACGGCCTTCCCCACCCCCCCAGAGACCCTTTGGAGGCCGGAAACAGCCCGTTTCCTAACTTCTGGTGGCCCGGAAGGCCTGAAAATCAGCTGGCCAGCATGTGTGCTGGAGCTGAGCTAGGGCAATACTCACGTGCCCACAGATATGGCTCCGTGTGCCACCTGTAGCATGTGTGCCATAGGTTCGCCATCGCAGCCATAGGTGTTAGAAAGAAAGGTATTTTTACTAGAGATGCTGAGTGCAGCGTGAGCAAGGCAAGCTCTGAAGAAAAACCATATGGAAATCATATATTGAAAGCAATCCCCAATGTCCAAATTCCTCCCCCCTAGGAGAATAGTCCAATCAGGTCCTGTTCTGATGCTTTGGGAACCTGGTGCTTCAGGCGCCACAGTAAATTCCTTTCCCAGGGCTGAAGATATCTCAGTCTGTCAGCTCTGGTTCCTGTCAGTGTCCATACCCCCCAATTTCATAGCATTCCTTCACATTTCCAGTACGCTTCCCCTTCCAAATGCCCCCTCCCCACTGGTTTTGGCAGTTGCTAGAGAGCTTCAAAGAAAATGAAGATGGCAACTGACATTTTTTAATATTAAATTATTAGTCACTGATTTGTTGGTATTCATTTAAACAGAAATCCTGTTTTTCTTTCATATTTTGAAGAACATTAAAAGATAAAATAATGATGAGGAAGGTATGAATGGACTAGAGATGCTGTTGGTATAGATTACATTTTCTGTACTCACTATCCTTTTCACAGTTTCCTTTAATTATTTTGCTATTTATATTTGTATTGACAATTACGAATTCTAATGGAATTCAGGTAGTTTAAGTGAAGCATCATATGATAAACAGTTCAAACAGAAGCATATTTAAACATGTAATTATTCAGAATCAGATGAAGAGCACAGGTCCAGGTAAATCCAATAAGAATTCTGACTGCTATCTTGAAATTCTATGAGAAGGCCAGGATTTTATAAAGAAATTATATGGATGAATGGCCATGATAAGGGAAGTTAGTTACAAATTATTTAGCTGGAATCCTATTTTTTAATGTTTTTATTATGATAGAAGAAAGAGAAAATTGCTCATTGTCTACTGACAAATGTACTAAATTAGTAAAATTCTAACATACTGTCTTATCCTTAGACACTCAATCCATGTCAAAGAAGAGCCAGTGACTGCTGAGGATGAAGACTGTCCAATGTCTCTGGTGACAACAGCGAATCACAGTCCAGAATTGGAAGATGATAGAGAAATCGAAGAAGAGCCTTTATCTGAAGATCTGGAATGAACAGAGACTTGTGAAACCTCAAAATGAAGGGACATAACACTGACCTTCCCAACCACTCCATAACCATGAATATTTGACAGATTTTTACTGTGACTATTTATTAAGCATGGATAAAGGAGAAACAATCCTAAAGGAACTCATTAAGCCAGCCCTTTGGGAATCCAATTACAAGCAGGCAAATAGCTTGTGGTTTTTTTTGGGTTTTTTTTCCTTTCTTTTTTAAAGATAAACTGATTTTCTTGAAAAACAAAACTGTTTATATATAACGGCTTGCCCATTTAAAAAATGCGGCTAACAAGGGTTCATGACATGACTGAATATGAGGATACATGTTCTATAGAAAGCAAATGGGCCTCATATACTGCCAAAAATAGTGTTAGTTTCATCAATGTGAAAATTCCAGCATACAGTAGTTGTAATAATGTTAGAAACAATTGCTGGTCAAGTTCAACTTGTTGCTATTGTTTTTAATTTGCACAGGAGTAGTATCAGAAATTAATGTCACTGCTTGTATCTAGCTGAATTTTAAACTACAGAACGTTAGTTTTTTTCATGTTGGTGCCACCAACTGTAAATGACATAAGTTAGTTCTAACAAACCACAGTAATTAGACTGTTGCAACCATCTAAAATCTAAGCTTCCAGTCTGTGCTGTTAGTGTTAAGATGTAAAGTGCAATCCTAAGCTAACATTGTCTGTGCAAGCACCATAGAAACATTTGCATATCTGCATATATCTTACAACTGTACTCTTTACCTCCTTGTGATAAAGCTTTGTCTACCTGCAAACACAGTCAAAGGCTACAGCTGCAAACCAAAGCCTACTCTAACAATGGCCAATAGCTCAATGACAGAAGCAGCCACATGCTTTGGTCAGCCTTCTGTAACTTTAATTAGTACAAAGGAACTTTTCCATGAACTACCTGCTGTTTTCTGAAGACCTCTGGGATCTTTTCATTTAGCCCTAGACCAAGAAATAAATATGGGGGGAAAAGTCAATTTTGTCACAGTGTAATCTTCTGAGGCCAAAAGTCAACCTCAATGCAGTGAAGATTTGTTTTTGTTTTTTAAAACAGAGGTGAGAATGAAGTTTGTGCAGAAGTTAACAATAGAAAGCAACAAACATGGATCACTGACCAAAATGATGTACTTGATGCAAATGCAGATTGTGTATTGTTATGTAAAATATGTTTTTTAATTATGTTCCCTCTCCATTCAGACTGGTTTCCCCCATCCCCACTCCGATTCCCTGTGATGAATACATGTTGTTGGAAGAAGTCTCGTATGGTCTTAAACTTCGTTGTGTGCTACTTTTTATAGTCTTAAGTTATAAATGACAAAAAAGTAGGAACCAAACATAAAAAAGGTCTAGTAAAGCCAAAAATTAATTTCATATTGATTTAAAGTAATCTAGGTGAATTTTTACAATGAAAGCAAAGATTATAGCAATTGTAGTCCATGGTATTTATTTTCAGTCAAACCAAAGTTACATAAAATTCTGCCTCTGTTAATACGGGATACTAACACTAACAATACACTCCCTTTGGAAGACTTGCACAGGCCAAATTGTTGGAATGCTGTTTTTCCTTCGCCTGTTTTTCTCCCCTGCCTCCTCCTCCTCCCCTCCTCCTTCTCCCCCTCCTCCTCCCCTCCTCCTTCTCCCCCTCCTCCTCCTCTATCCCTACCATTCCTACAACTCCAAACTCCAAATTACAATAATGATGTATTTGACACTAGTATAGTCTAATGTTTGCTTATATCCTACAAACTTTACATGTTGCTTTTCTTGTGCTGTGCCAAGTCTTGATAATACTTCCCCCCCCCCCCAACCAAGGGACCTCATAACC
>JANHFK010000123.1:223147-234032 GCA_036250565.1 Sibynophis collaris
ACAAACACCCTCCCCCTCCCTGCAAGAGTTCCCCCTCACATGTAACAAACATTTAATTAAAAAACCCCGAAGTCTGCGTTTGGATCGTTGCTATTATCGTAGCAGCAGATTGGATGGTGTATATAATTGGCAGTTTGTTGATTTCAGCCGGATTTAGAACTAATTTATGGGGCATGAACTAATTAGGGCATGATTTGTTGGATAGGAGATGGGCAGCAAATAAACGTATTTTATAATAAAATAAAATAATTCCCTTTTTTCATCCTACTCGTTTAGGTGAGAGCTCTTATTCAAGTGCACTCAAAGAAAGTGGTTCTATGAGTACTCCATCATGAACACAGCTCAAATTACTTTGGAGCTGTTTGTAAGAGCCTGCTGAATTTCAACTTGTATGTATGGCAGAAAATTCAGAACCTTTCTTTGCAACAACACTTGAAGATAAGGGTTGACCCAGACATAAAAACAGAGCCACTGTTTTACAGTATACCGTATTTAAAAGCAATATGAAGTGGCCCTTATTTCCAAGTAACTCTACTTAAACGCAAAATCAATATGAACATGTATCTCAAGTGACGGTGGCCATAGCTTTCCCATTATGACCTTACTATATCTGTGTTTATTTTAATCAAACCTTTCTTCCAATGTTTTTGGATGTCATTATATATGAAAACAAGGAAATTAAATTAGCACAATATATTAAGGCTGTAGTGGAGAACATTTGAAAGTTTACCTAGATTGAAGCCCTGGACCAATTTTATTCCTTGATATTACGAATCATGTTACCACTGAATTATGAACTTCAACATAGTTGACAACTACTAGCTTCTCACAGTGCTGATTTCCATAAATTCATCTATTCCTCCCATTAAAAACCACTTGGGCTAATGGTCATAACTCATGTTGTGATAACAAATGACGTAAATATCATATCTGAACAGAGTATTTTGTCTCCTTGGACATTTTGAATCCTGGAATTAAAATAGGAGGAGCTAACCTGATATTTAGCATGGACTCATGATCTAGCTGACCCTATATAATGTTTTTGAGAATAGTTTTGCAGCTTCCAGGTCCAGTATTGATGGGATAGTGGAGCTGATATAATCTACACCTATGTACAACTTATTAATTTTTTTTTTTTTAAAGTTTGTCCTTTGTCATTTCTGGAACAAACCCAAATCTTGCAACCGTTCTTCATTTGTTTCAGTCTCCAGGCCTTTAATCAACTTAGTTGCTCTTATTTGCATTTGTTCCAAAGTCTCTACATCTTTTTTGTAATGTGGTGACCAAAACTGGATGCAGTATTCCAGGTGTGGCCTTACTAAGGCTTTATAAAGTGGCACCAATACTTCATGTGATTTTGATTCTATGCCTCTGTTTATACAACCAAGGATTGTATTAACTTTTTTGGCTACTGCCGCACACTGCTGGGCTCATGTTTAAGTGATCATTCACTAGGACTTCAAGGTCCTTCTCACAGTTACTGTTTTTGAGCCATGTTTTGCCTAATCTATATTTGTACTTTGGTTTTTCCTGCCTAAGTGTAAAATCTTGCTTTTCTCCACATTGAATTTCATGTTGTTGGATGGGGCCCATTGTTCAAGTCTGCCAAGATCTTTTTGGATCCTGAGCTTGTCTTCTGGGCTTTTGGCTATTCCTGCCAACTTAGTGTCAACTCAAAACCAAGTTCCAAAGCTAATGCAATATAGTTTTGGGGTTGCTAATGGGATTGATTAATAGATTACAATGACTATTGATTTAATTGCTTAAATAAAAAAAAATCTATAGTATATCTTTTCAGTTCTACACCACAGTTATTCAAACAGCATGCAAGGTTGCTCTCTGGTGGTAATTGCAAAGGAACACAAAACAACAATTTTGCTAGGCATGTAAACATACTACATCTTAAAGAGATTGTGAAAAGATTAGAAATAATTGTTGATAAAACTACAAAGAGCAGAATTTTGGTTTTGGATGGATTCCTTTAATTTCATGGTTTTAAAAATTGCAATATTTAAAGTATTTAAGGGGTGATTGCTATCAAAGTGCTGTTACGGCCATAGTTGATATTGGCAATTTTAGCCTTCTTGCTAGATCTGGAACTGCCGAATGACATAAATTATTATACACCAGTGAGGGGCTATTTAGTTTTTAAAGATTTTAAACACGATAGAGAGCAGTTATGTAAGATTAATTGGCTAAGTGGTATCATTTTTTAAAAAAAGAAGGACAAGGAATGTATGCTACTTACAATCTTTCACATTTTGTTCTCTTTGTCCCAAAGGTGCTTTTCCAAAAAAGTAACTGGACTTTTTTTTGGAAAACATTTCGCTTCTCATCTGCAGAAGCTTCTTCAGTTCTAATTGGCTGGTGGGGTATGGAAGGATTTTCAAAGAAAAAAACTAAGAAATCCTAGTTGCCTTTTGGAAAAGCATTTTTGGGACAACCATGACCTGGATGCTTGAGAATCTTCATAGACATCCCACTCCTTGAGACAAGCTTTTACAGAACTTCTCTTTCAAACAACGCCAACAGCCTATCTGGATAGAAGCAGAGATAGTATTCAGCAGATTCTGACCAGATCTGGAGAACTGGTAGTGGAAACGTTGAATAGTTTGGAGAACTGGTAAATACCACCTCTGACTGGCCCCGCTCCCATCTAGTCTTTACCTCCCAAGTCCCAGTTGATCGGGAGGAAATGGAAATTTTGCAGTAACCTTCCCCTGGAGTGGGGAGGGAATGGAGATTTTACAGTATCCTTCCCCTACCATGCCCACCAAGCCACCCCTACCAAGCCACGCCCACAGAACCGGTAGTAAAAATATTTGAATCCCACCACTGTTTATGTCTCACTTTAAAATCTCTGGCTCCTTTTTTACTTTTCAAGTTTACCTGTTCAAATTTTGTTTCTTACCCTCTATTCTATGGGTGACTCCCTCAACACACACACACACATACACCTCTCAGAAGACTCCAGTTCAGATTTCCTTGCAGGCTCCCTGCTATTTGGAGCCTTTTCATCTCATTCCCTGATCTTTATCCTTCTTTGCTCTGATCTGCACTGGGTAATTACTATCCCTTCACTTCCTAACCCTCCACTTATTTCCTTGTTCTTTGTGGCACCTACCTGTTTGCAGAAACTGTGCTCATTTCCTCAATTTGGTTACAACCCTTGAGTAATACAAGTACGCTTTGGTTCAAATTGCTCCTTGCAAGTTGAAAATCAATTCGTCATGGATAAAAATCTAGCCTAAGTTATATCTTGATGTACTAATTTTCTCTTTTGGGAGGAAAAAATCTAAAAACCCGAATTATAAATCTAAGTTACAGATAAAATAAATATACGGCTCAAATCCAAAACAATTCCACTTTGTACAGTCTGATGAGATGTGGTCTATTCTGTTCCTTTATATAATTTCCTTATTTCATTCTGTTCACACCAGCCCTGAGATATCTCAAGAAGCAAAGATTTTCACTCCCCT
Source organism: Sibynophis collaris (assembly GCA_036250565.1). Classification (NCBI taxonomy): domain Eukaryota; kingdom Metazoa; phylum Chordata; class Lepidosauria; order Squamata; family Sibynophiidae; genus Sibynophis; species Sibynophis collaris. The sequence continues at coordinate 226,627 of JANHFK010000123.1, forward strand.
ATAGTGCATCCAGTTTGCAGAATTTCAAGATGCTGATGGAAATATATCACACATCCTGAAGGCACCAGTTAGAGAAAAGTACCTTAGATCTACCCTCTGTCAGAAGTAGGAAGAATCCATTGTTTCTTACTAGCAAAGATAGAAGCCACACTACTGCAAGCAATAATAATACTGCATGCATTATTATGCATGATAAATCGGTGCATCGCTTGGTGCAGTATAGTTTAGGTAATACAGGTAGTCCTTAATTTACAACCACAACTGAGCCCAGAATTTGTGTTGCTAAGTAATAAATTTGTTAAGTGAGTTTTGTCCTATTTTATAACTTTTCTTGCCACAAATGTTAAGTGAATCACTGCAGTTGTTAAATTAGTAATATGATTGTTAAGTGAATCTGGCTTCCCCATTGATTTTGCAAAAAGAAATCCCATGACTCTGGAACACTCCAACCGTCATAAATGTGAGTCAGTTGTCAAGGATCCGAATGTAAATCATGTGACCAAGGGAATACTGCAATGGTCATACAGTAAGTGTGAAAAATGGTGATGTCACTTTTTTCAGTACCGATGGAACTTCAAACAGTCAGTAACCGAACCATTTTAAGTTGAGGATTACCTGTATATACATCAATATTTAACAGGTAATTTAAGTGTGCTTTCTCAGCAACATTTGGATTATTTCTGGCAAATACTACATTCCTGCTCTCACCAACCAATCATCTGAAAAGGAAAAGGAAAAAAGAAGAAATGATAAGCTTATACCACTTTACAGAAAAAGGCTCCAGGGCTCATGTTTCCTGTAAGCCTTTACTTAAAACCTGCCCATCACATACGTTTTCAGTTGTCCAGTAAGGAAATTCATACAAAAGCTTCATAAAAAAAATATAATCAAACCAATAAAATGAAGTAGGGAGAGGCTCTCCCAAGTGATGGTTCCGCATAACAAAAATACTAACAGGAAAGCATATTTCATTCGGGCTATAAAAATATTAAATAGCAACAAAAAGTTTACTCTATTCTACTCTACCTAACATACATCCAAATGAATACAACCAGTGGTGAAATTATTTTTTTTTCCTCCCGGTTCTGTAGGCGTGGCTTGGTGGGCATGGCTTGGTGGGCGTGGCAGGGGAAGAATACTGCAAAAACTCCATTCCCACCCCACTCCAGGGGGAAGGATATTGCAAAATCTCCATTTCCACCTGACTCTAGGGCCAGCCAGAGATGGTATTTGCTGGTTCTCTGAACTACTCAAAATTTCCACTACCGGTTCTCCAAACTGCTCAAAATTTCCACCACCGGTTCTCCAAAACCTGTCAGAACCTGCTGGATTTCACTCCTGAATTAGGAAGATGATAGCAGAGTTCAATATGATAGTGGAAATGTTTTTGATTATTTATTTTTTTCTTCATTGTTTAAAAAGATGTTATTATTATAGCCATCTTCCTACTAAATAGACTCATGACATAAACTTATTCTTTGAATAAGGTGTGAAATGACCCAAAGAGATACAGAAGACTGCAAAATGAGCAAAAAGAGTTTAGGAATACAGTCAGTTAACATAACAGCATTGTTATGTGGCAATGCTGCTATATATTGAATATATATCATCATTTTTTCTTGCACAAATTACCTAGACAACTTGCTTGTATAAGTAAAAATATCTGATTCAGGACCTGACATTTTGGGTCAATCATAGCCCTTTTCTAGATAAGGGATTAAACTTCTGCCATAGAAATCACTAGGCTTTTACTTTTGTTATGCTCCAATCAACTTATATTTCCTTTGTTTGTAAAGATGTTTAAACTTGTTTGTGTAGCTGTTTAAACAGTATATATCTCTTATACATGTTTAAACATTAGAAAAAAAGCTGTTCATGTAATCTCAAATCCAAGAATGAGTGTTTCTAAAACTCTTTATTGAGACATGAAGATGGAAGATCTCAAATCATTAAAGTCCATATCTGATATCATTTTAAAAGTTTGAAATGAAAATATGTTATTTACTAATTAGAGCATTTTTCCAAGTGCCAAAACTAGTGCTATAATTCCTCTTACATCTCTAATGAACAGAACAGGTTCTGTTCATTAAATATGCAATATTTACAGTATATATTAATATGGTACACTAACCTATCTTTCTTATAAACTTATTTATACAGTAGCTGCCTTATTGCTCCTATTTATTGTTTCATGACAATATTCTATTTTATATTCTTATATAGAAAACTGCTAAATCCTTGAAAGTCATTTACAAGTCTCCATCTGAAGCAGAAGTCTTTGCAGAAAAAACAAGAAGCCTTAGTTATAACTCTGTTCAGTTGAATGATTTAATTTAAAGGGAATTTCTCCCTTCATTTAATAGCAGAAATAGATAAGTATATAAATAAATAAAGAACTTTCCTTTGGAAAATAGTGAAACAAGTAACTTAAGAATAACCGGGCCTCAGTTATAACTTCCTTGGTGTCTTCCTGATATCTATGCCTTCTATAATCTTCAAACAGCATAATCAGTGGTGAACCCAGTTCAGCTGAACCCGTATCTCACTTTTTGTGCAGTTCAGCAAACCAGCTGAAAATAAAATGCACGATAACAGCCCTGAGTCCTGCAAAGGAGAAGGGCGGTATACAAATATAATAAAAAATTCAAATAATTTTTTTTCTTCTCTCTCCCTTCAGTTAATAGCTCTGGGCAGACAACCAACAACCACTTAACAGGCAAATACTTAGTTGTGATAACAATACCTTGGGAATGCAGCCAGCAGACACCTTGAATAAACAATAGAAACTGACAGGATTAGGGCTGGCAAACACCAGGAAACCCATCAATGACCCATCTGGGGATGGGATTAGTCTCTTCTCTTTAAGAAGAACAAGATTCCAAACATTATATGTTATAATTTTCATTATAAAAGGTATTAACTCTTCCATGATCAGCTGATACTCCCTGGAGTTTCCCAAGACCTTTTATAACTGCTGCAGTGTTGGTTACTTCTTGTTTCTTCCTGGGGGAAAAGATACAGGATAGGACAATGATGCATCTTGATCATACAGGCCCAGAATTTAATGCATGTGTGGTCCAGCCAGCTGTATTGCTTCTGCTGTGAAGCACCCAATTTATAACATAGAATAATAGTGTTAGAATGGACCTCAGAGGCCTTCTAGACCAATTCCCTGCTTGAGTAGGAGACCCTATATCATTTCAGACAAATAGTTGTCCCATCTCTTTTTGAAAGCCTCTGGTGATGGAGCACCCACAATTTCTGAAGGCACGCTATTCCATTGGTTGAATGGTCTCACCCATAGGACATTTCTCCTTAGTCCTCTCTTCTTTGCAGAAATGGGCCATGTGGAGCACTGCAGAGTGCTCCTGGGGGCCTGGGAGGGTGAAAACGCAACGCGCAGAGGGCTTGGGAGCCCCAAAACACTTGTATTTGGTCTATAAGATGCACCTAAATTTTCACCCACTTTTAGGGGGGGACAAGGTACATCTTATACTCCAAAAAAATACAGCATTTATTGCAGCTTTATTTCTTCAATTATATCTGCTCAATTGTATCTCTGACACCTAAATAAAACCAAATTTTATCTCTACAGTCCTCCTGAATGCCTTTACAGAATGCCTTTATGGTTGTATGGAAATGTAACAAGTGTTACACAAATTAGGAATTTGGCATGTTCTGCTGCCACTTCTTAAGAATAAAATTTGAAATGTGATTGCTGCTTTTTCAATGTTTCCAAACACAGCAATTGTCTATGAAAAAAATAAAAATAAACAATGCAAGGATTACCTTTGGCAAATATTCCTTGAAAGGAGGAACTGGTACTAAGGTGCAATGCACATTTGTGAAGTGAACCTCATTCTTCAGTTTATTTTGATTTATCAAAAAATAATAGCTGCCAAAAAAACTCAAAAAAACCAAATTGCTGCTTATACAAATTGACTATGGGAATAGCTATATAAATAAATTTCCAGCACACAATGGAATTTGTTTTGTAGGAAAGTACATACTGTATAGTGTAGGGTAAACTTTTACTTTCATAATTTATATAGGACATTTTGGCAAAGTGATTTAATTTACATGATGCACATATAGTCTTGCTAAATCAAGACTTGACTCAACAAGGCAACCTTTCTCATCAACTTTAATTGAGAAATATGGACATGTGTCCATATTTAGTGTCATCATTGAAACAATAGAATTGCATTCAAAAACTCTTCAGGGAATTATGCTTAGAGGGAAATAAATTGAATGGGAGCAGCCACAGCCATGCCCACAAAACTGAAACAAAGGGATTGGGATCCTTTCTCTTCATTCCTCCGATTGCTTTTGCAAATTGATGTCCTGCAAGGACAATCAAGTGATTGCTTCCCTTTCTTCTTCTGTAACTGTTTTAGTCATAATAGAACATTTGCAACCCAGGATAAGTAGTTCAAGGTAGGCCAGCAGTTTGATATGCTTTTTATTTGACTTCCATCTGCTAATAGCAACCCTCTTATCTCATAAGTGAGCTCAGGCTCCATTTGTTCCAATTTGCTTCCTCTATGGTCAGACAAGCAGGAGACACTACTGGTTGCTTTGGTGTCACATCTCACAATAGGAATGATATCCCTGTACCTCCATTCAAATAGAATTTTGCTCCATTCCTTTGCAAAGATATGAACCCATGGTGCTTGTCTGCCTAGCAGAAAAAAGTTCAGTGATCCTAATAGAAATGCTGGAACAGTGAATGCCAATTTGTGTACTGCAGTGCTTATCAACTTTAGGGTGATATGGACTTCTACTTCCAGAATTCCCCATCCACCAGGCTGTCTGCTGTACAATATTGTATGCTGTCCAAATTAATTTTCCATGAAATGGTTAGATATATAAATCTGATTACTACAATACATAAAATAAATCATGAATCCCACATTTTAAAGTTGCTGAGGTTGAGCAACACTGTTCTAGAGGAAAGATTATCTATTTATCTACCATCTATCTATACACATGCACACACACAAAGAGAAATAGTAGTTCTGCTGTCAGCATCACAACAGTGGATATTATGTCTCAATAGACAGGAAACACAACCAAGTAACCTAATTCTACTTTATTGTAAATCTTGCAATAACACAATTCCACAAGTCTGAGAGTACAAATCTCCCACCCTCTCTTTTTTAATGAGCCAATGCCTCTTTCTAATAGTCCATTCCCTGGACTCTTAACATATATTGTCCTTGACATGTTCCAAGCTTCTAGGCCTTGCCCAATTTTTGTTGTGTCACTCACTATGCCAATAGGGGAGCCATTTGGTGAGCAGGAAACACCTCTCAAAGACAGCATCAGCTATACAATGGCCAATACGAGCAGAAACATTGCACCATTCTAGGGCTCACCTCTTCATTTTCCTGTATTTTTCCTCACAGTCTTAACTGATCTGTTTGCAGAGAATAAAAGTGGACTTTGCTGATTCTTGAATATTTAAAGATTTTGAAAAATTGGATTATAATTGCTATTAGAGGGGTCCTTTGTGCTCTCTGAACTTGCTTTTTTTCTTGAAGACGTTTCATTACCTTAACTAGATAACATCATCAATGCTAATAAGGTGGGGGCTTGCCTGTCCGTGTGGGTGGGGGCAGTCTTAGAGATTCTTTGGTTGGGCTGTTTACTGATGGCTCTTGGGCAGTTTCTTGATTGGAGTATTGCTTACTTGATTGTTGGTCTGAAGTTAACCTTGGAGTTGATCTATGCTGATTTGGGTGCTGATTACTAGTGGAGAGGTGCTAGAGTCTTTTTCTCTTTTGGGCTGGATGATTGTCTCCTTTGCATAGTCTATATATGTTGTTACTATCTATATCTATTGAGGGCTGATTTGTTAGAGTGCCAGGCATCTAGAAATTCCCTGGCATTTTTGGACTTGGCCTAGTCTAGGATTGTCACATTTTCCCAATTGAAACTATGGTTAAATCTGTCTATATGTTGTGAAATTAAAGAATTTTTGTCATGTCTTCTCACTGCCAGTTGGTGTTCATGGATGCGTTCTGCCAGTCTTCTGCCTGTTTGTCCTACATAATGGTTGTTGCAGTTCTTACATTGTATATTATAGATGACTCCTGTTTTTTCTTCTGGGGTTGCTGGGTCTTTTGGTTTGCTTAGGATGTTTTGAAGGGCTTTAGTTGGTTTGTGTGCTACACTGATTTCATGTGGTTGTAATAGTCCATTTGTAATGTATGGCAGTATAATTCTTTTAGGGTTTGTGTTGGTTGTGCTGTATCGGGTTGAGTGGCCAGAGACTTTTTGATAAAGTTGTGGTGGGTATCCATTTTGTTGGAATGTGTTGTATAGCTGCTCCATTTCCTTTTTCTGCTGTTCTGGGTTGCTGCAGTGTGTTTGGGCTCATTTGAATAAAGTATTTACGCAGCTTCTCTTGTGGAAGGTTGACTTGTTGCTTTGTACTGGAGCACCTGGTTAGTATGGGTGGTTTTTCTGTAGACTTGCATTTCTAGTTTGTCATTGTAGCCTCTGCTGATAAAATGTTCAGGAAGGGTAGTGAGTTGTTGTTTTCTTCTTCTCTAGTAAACTGGATTCCTTTAAAAATGTTATTGATGGTTCTGTGGTTGTTCTCTAATTGGTCCTGTTTTATTATGGTGAAGGTGTCATCTACATATCTGATCCATATTTTCTGTTGTATTTGTGGAAGTGCATGCATGACAACCTCCACTATAAGTCCTGAAAGCTGTGATCCCATAAGTGTCCCTTAAATTGATTGATTTGGCCATCAAATTGGAAGTATGTACTTAAGCAAATGTTTATGAGATCTATAAACCTGGGTGTTTTGATCTTCATGTATTCAATTAAGTCAGGTGTACTGTGAAGCAATGCAATCATGGATTCTTTGGCTAATTCTGGATCTACAGATGTGTACAGGGCTGTGACATCAAATTAAACAATGATTTTGTCCTCCCTGATTGTTTGAAGAGTGGAGTGGAGAGTTAATGGAGTTTTGGCTTCCTCTTGCGAGTGTCAACTGTCCAACTAATAGACCCAATAAAAGCAGGCATTTTCAGGAACTTTAAAATCCCAAAAGAAAAACTGTATTGAGTACATCATTTCAACACTGAAGAAAGCAAAGCCAACTCTAAATTTTCCCATGCAATCCTGTATAGTTACAAATGAATTTCATCCCCTCCTCCCATGGAAAGGGTCAGCCTTTTGTTTGATAACAGCCCACTTCTTTTTTTTTTAAAGAGTTTTATTGGTTTTTAAGGGTAGGGGAAATCAAATGTTCTTTTAACAAAAGTAACAATCTGCCAAGGAGGCAATACACTCTGCGATATGGTAAAAGATAAAATTTTTTTACATTGTTTCAGACATAAAGTAACATTTTAAATACATTGTAAATAGGAAATAACAACCTTCTTTAA
>JANHFK010000123.1:245337-260754 GCA_036250565.1 Sibynophis collaris
ATGAAGGCTATTGCTTAGCACATTGTAAGCCGCCCTGAGTCTTCGGAGAAGGGCGGCATATAAATTGAATTAATAAAAATAAAAAATAAAAATATATGATATGATGGGACAGAAGAAATCAAGGAATGTGAGAACAGTTTGGATCCAAGATTATGATTTTTGCAAACTGCTTTTCTTCAGGCCACTCTGAAATGGAAAATACTTCGTCAATCTTCTGTTGCTTCCTTTATGGGAGGCTGTCATCGACAAAAAAATGACAGGCAATGGTGGGGGTAGATAATAAAAATAAAGTCTTCATAATGCTTTTGTTTGCTGTCAGCCTCTACTGAGCTTCAGGAAGATCTAACAAATGGGGAAATCGAAGCTTCTTGACTACAACTGTATTCCAATATAAAATCCTAATAACTAAACACTGAAAAGGAAACCTTGTTCAAGTGGCCATGAAAATAAAATATATCATTTTAGATGGGTGGATTACTTTCATTGGTAAAGTTATGTGTGAGCATAAGGAATGTTCTTGCTTTTGTTTTTCTTACTCCATTGATTGATTTTTCCAGATTTGTATTTATACTTAAATTCCCATTTTTGTTTTTCTGATTTTTAATTGGTTGAATTAAACCTACTTTTCTGCAAGGAGCATAATATAAATAACATTATTTTATACTTGTCTCTGATCTGTTTGCCTTAGATTTGGGGGAGCTGGTATAGTATATAATTCTTGGTCTCCCCAAGTCTGACTTTGATTTCACAATACATACTTTTGGCCCAACTGATGGATACTATTGCCAATTTTCCATTTCCCTTTATAATCTTACAAGTAGGATGAACTGGCAGCAGTGATGGAAAAGTCTGGTGCTATGTGACTACTAGATTTCTATTTTTTTTCATAACTTGCATTAACTATCAAGCTATTCAGGAGTGTTGGTGTTCCCCTTCCATGCTTAATTATTCAAAATATGGTAATAATGTAAAAGCAATAAGGTTACCTTGGGCTGCACATCCTGTTATATTATATATATATTAGAAGCTTGATATAATAAACAGCAATATTGGATAATATTTAGCACATAGTAATGTACAATTGTAGAATAGAATAGAATTATATTGGCCAAGTGAGATAGGATACATAAGGAATTTGTCTTGGTGCATATGCTCTCAGGGTACTTAAAGGAAAAGATACATTCGTCAAGAATAATAAGGTACAACACTTAATGATAGTCATAGGGTACAAATAAGCAATCAAATCATATTAGGAAACAGTCAATATAAATCGTAAGGATACAAGCAACAAATGCATGGAAGTTGGCATAATTATGTACTGCACTGCAGCTATTATGTTCATTCCTTGCAAATTATTTTCATCCTGTTGAAAATGCTGTGTATAGTCAAACTAAGTAGAAAAAAGTATCAAAAACTACGGTGTTGTCAGAGTTGTAAACTTTGGAAACAAAGAGAAATCTAAACTCAGAAATCTAAGCTCTGAAACCTTTTCTTGATTCATGTATTATGAGTTAGTCCATTATGAATATGCATAAGGTTACCTCTTTTGAACCGTCTCGAACCAAATTCTCATAAATAAACAAGAACCACATCCTACCAACTGACAGAGTCTCTTAGACGAAATGTATTGTGCTAATGGAGTGAACAGAATAAAAAATTTCAAGGGCTTCCTCTCAATTTTAATAAATCTCATGGAAATCGGATCAAGTCCTAATTGCTAATTCATCTGAAATTATTAAAAAGAGATTTCAATTAAATCCCACCATTGAATTTTGATGTACCAAATTAAATTAGGACACTAGATTATATCTTTTTCTTAAAACCAGACCCATTTAAAATCCCTTTCTGTAGATTCTGAAAAGGAACTTTGTGTTCAGTTATGCTGTTTTTTTAAAAAAGAGAGAGAAAAGAAAAATCCAACATTAGTAAGAAATAGCAAGTTAAATCTCTTACTGAAGATTTTTAATGACATTTCAGTGCTCCTCTTATAATTACTTTTCATCTAAGATATCCCATAATGATGTTGGACATTCTTGGTTCAGGCTCACTGACTTGCTTCATTAGCATGTCATTCCCATTCCACATCATAAGATTTAATTGTAATGCTGAATATGTGCAGCTCTCCACAGAAGTCTAATCAAAGTGGATTCACTTGTATTATTAATATCAAAAATCAGTCCACTTGCTATTTTTATAAATAAAAGAATCCAGATGCATAAATCAACTGTCATTTATTAGCATGTTACTGGCATATCTGCCAGACATATGAGCAGCCCTATCACAGTTTCTTAGGATTATTTTCATCAAGATTAAAACCCTTCTACATTAAATATACATACTAATTCCTCCATAAAGTAATCAGATTACAGTTCAGGTGACATTGTGTGCTGGAATTCAAATGATTTGCAGTAATGAGCTGGAAAGGTGTACTTGAAGACAGACAGAAAATGAGAGAAACAAAGAAGAATTTACTTTTAAAACTGGTTGCTGGCATTTTTAAAAAAATGTTGTTGTTACCCTCTTGCTGTTTTTGATAAATAATGGGTCCTAACAGTTGTAAACAGGAGACTAGAGAAATTAAATGTTCAGACTGGCCATGGGTTTTCAAAAGGTTTTTTTTTTATTACTGGGGGATGAACTTGTCATGCTTTTGAGGGTGCTTTAGGTAGAGTGACGGGAAGTCATTCTCTTGTGCTTTTTAAGGCTTATTCGTATAAATGTAAATATATATATATATTCAGATTATGTTACCTCGAGGCCATCCCTGTATGATTCCATGGCTTCTTTTGATATAAGAATGAAGTATTTATATTTGTGTCTGTATGTCACATATGTATTTGAAAGATGAAATAGGAGAATTGATGGGGGAACGAAAAGAAGATGTTACATGCACTGTATTTGCATAGACGCTCATCTGCATATCACTTCATACTCTGACATGATAGTCCTACATGATCTACCATATTCTTAAATAATAGTCCCAGAATCAGCTGAAGCATTCATATAGTTTATTCAACAACTATAGATTATGCTACTTTGATGCCAAGGGATGGTTGTACAAGACTATGATTTAGCATTCATGTTAAATTATGCCTTACTATGCTAGTTTAAATAGAATGCATGTCTGAATGTCAAGCTGCTAGGAATTCTCTAGTATTTTTGGATTTGGCATGGTCTAAAATGTTAACAATTTCCCAACTGAAACATTGGTTGAGCCAACCATATATTATAAGGTAAAGGAGTTTTTGCTATATTTTCTGGCTGCCAATTGGTGCTCATGGCTATGATTTGCCAGTTTTCGACCTGTTTATTTATGCTTGCCCACATAGCATACAGTCCTTACATTAATATTGTAGATGTCTCCTTGTTTTCATTTCTTTGGTTACTAGATATTTTGATTTGTGTAAGATGTTTTGAAGGAATATTGGTGGTCTGTGAGCTAGAGAGTTTCTGAGTAGTCAGTGGTGGGCTGCTATCGGTTTGGATTATCAGCCCTCCTGCCCCTACCCTATCCTGTCCTGTGTTTCCTTTTTTCTGGATCAGCTGATTCACGTGGCACAGCTGATTTCCATGCCTCCACTGTTCTACTTACCGGGGCTGCCTTAGAAGGTAAGCAGCTGAGCTTCAAATTGCTGTATTTTGAATGCTGTGCACAAGTGCATTAGGTGCATGCGCACGTGAAACTTGCACTTACAGAAGCGGTTGTTAAACTAGTTGTAGCCCACCACTGTGAATAGTTATAGTTGTCATGGAGATGCTTTTGATATACCTGTTATCTTTTTTGTAGATTGGAATTGTGTTGCAGAGAGCTATGTTGTTAGATAGTTTTTAATGAAGTTCCATGGATATCTGTTACATTGAAGAAAATTGTATAGGTAGTCTATTTCCCTTTTTAGTATTCTAGATTACTACATTGTATTTGTCCTTGTCTAAATAATGTTTTTTATGCAGCTTTTTATGGGTGATTGAGTTGTTGCTTTGCAAGCAGAGCAATTTGTTAATCTAAGTCATTTTAAAAAAACTTTCCACTGTTTCCTCTTATGATGAGGATATCCAGGGTAGTGCATTGTTGTTATTTTCTTCATCTCTTATAATTTTTTGGGGTGAGTACGGTTTGTCAGACAGGTACAAGTCCATCTGTTGGTTATGCTGTTTTTAGTTTATCAAGAAGTAGATTGTATACTAGTAGTATACCTCTAATATATCTTATAGCAATGTTATTTTCCCCCTTTTATCTTGACCCCATATTGATTCTAGGAGGCTTTCATCCTTGGTTTTGTGTATTTTTGTAGAGATGTAGGGATCTTTTATACATAATGCAACTCCACCTCCTCTCTTTTTAGGTCCATTTCTTTTGAATAGTTTGTATCCTTCCAGCAGTACATTCCAGTCATGAGTTTCATCCCACCAAGTTTCAGTAATGGCAACTATATCATATCTGTCTTCAATGTACTTCAATATGTACTTCAATGTCTGTCTTCACCTAGGTAGGAAACTCCAAGGGTACAAGTATAGATTAGGAGGAAACTGGCTTAACAACTGTAAATATGAGAGGGACCTTGGAGCCCCAGTGGATGATCACTTAAACATGAGCCAGCAGTATGTGGCAACAGCCAAAAAAGATAATACAGTCCTGGGTTGTATAAACAGAGGCATAGAATCAAAATCATGTGAAGTATTTGTACCATTTTATAAATCCTTAGTAAGACCATACCTGGAGCACTGCATCCAGTTTTGATCACCACCTTACAAAAGAGATGTTGAGGCTTTGAAAAAAGTGCAAAGAATAGCAACTATGATTAAGGGCTTGGAGACAAAAACATATTAAGAACTGTTGCAGGAATTGGGTATGGCCAGTCAAGAGAAAGGACTAGGCATGACATGATAGCAGTATTCCAGAATTTGAGGGGCTGCCACAAAGAAGAGGGGGGGGGTCAATTTATTTTCCAAATTGGTAGAAGACAAGGCAAGAAACAATGGATGGAAATTAACCAAAGAGAGAAGCAACTTGGAATTAAGGAGAACGTTCCTAACAATGAGGACAATTCAACAGTGGAATAGCTTCCCTTCAGAAGTTGTAGATTTCTTAAAAACCACTGGAGGTTTTTAAGAAAAGACTGGACAACCATCTATCTGAAATGGTATAGGTCTCCTACTTGAGCAGGAGTTGGACTAGAAGACCTCCAAGGTCCCTTCCAGCTCTATTCTGATTAAAGATGTTATCCTTATGTTTATTTCATAGCTACTGATTATAAAATGTTATTTTTGCCTAGATGGCAAAGCTATTTATTGGATGATCACATCGATTTATTTACTCTGGGATCACATTTTGTACAATTATTTTGTACATCGACCTATTTGAATTCAATCTTTGTGAAACATACTTTTTGCTAATATTAATGTCAATACATTTATTCTAAAATTTATTTATGGCTGCTTACTTTGAAAACACTTCCCATTTATTAAATGTCTATGAGATTCCCAATCACCCACATCACAGTTGTCCCAAAGGTGATTTTTCAGAATGCAACTGGACTTGTTTTTCCTTGAAGACATTTCACTTCTCATCTAACAAGCTTCTTCAGTTCTGACTGAATAATGAAGAATAGTGGAACATTCTCCACCATCCAGTCATAACTGAAGAAGCTTCTTGGTAGCAATTCCATGTGATCATCAAATCTCAGGAGAACTCCACAATTTCCAAGACAGCTGAAATATCAATCTCAGAAAACTTTAATGTTATTAAATAAATGGCTGTATACCAGTCATGCTTAGGATATTTCAATATCATTTCTGATAATCATGTTCTATAACATATGTTAAAAGAAATACAAAAAAAATATGGAATTCTCCATCATTTAGTCAGAACTGAAGAAGCTTCTTGGATGAGAAGTGAAACGTCTTCAAGAAAAAACAAAGAAAGTTCAGTTGCCTTTTGAAAAAGCACCTTTGGGATTTCCGTTTATTATTTTTTTGTACTTCTTTTAACATTTTAACATGTTAACATGAGAAGGGCAGTATACAGATTTAAATAAAACTTAAACTTAAAACTTAAACATGTTTATATCTTAAATCAGGACATGATATTGAAATATCCTAAGCATGAAATGATCCACAGCCTTTTATTTTTACATTAAAAGTCTCCTGATATTGAATTTTCAGCTGTCTTCGAGATTGTAGAGATTGTAGAGATCTCCTGAGATTTGATGATCACATGGAATTGCTATCAACTTAAAACATTTTTATGCTGATTTAATTTAGTGGAGAATCTCTGGCAACTGCTAATGTCATGCTGTTGACAGCTAAAATATAAAATAGCTTCTCTAAGTAAATGTGACTGCTGACCCAAACAAGGTGAATGTTAGCAATCAGCATACTGGTACCTGCTGAAGTTCACTTTGCAGAGGAAGACTATTAACTATCCCTGAATGGTGCCTTTGATTTGCTTTGCTCATGGTGCATGCAAAAAAGTACAGAAACTGCAAAAAAAGAGAGGCCAGGTAAGTGGCCTTGTTATTTTCTGTTTAGAAAGGGAAGCAAATTGATCCTTCAAAAGAACAAGCATGTTGTGACCATGGCAAGGAGAAAAAGTTAAAAAACAATTATGTTTTCTAAACAAAACTTTTCTTCTGGAAATGTTTGGATGTAGAATCTCATTTTTGTTTGGGTACTTAGCAGGATAACCTTCCTTCCCCCACCCCAAGCCCTGTCTTCCTGTAATTATTCAAAGTTACTTCAGTTGTGCATATTTGTACTTGGATATCCTGCTGAGCCCATTCAACTTACTAGCCAGTAACAGTTCTCTAGTGATACATAGCCAAGGTTACAGTAAGAAACATTTCCTCTAACACAATATTTTTGAAGCCCTACAACTATCAGTATCCTGAAGCCACAGGGTGGACCTGAAATCACTTTTTGAATATTCCAGAAATGCTTCAAACGACAATTGCTTAAAATTAGCAGCATATTTTCCTGGCATTTTTATAGGGAAATACATGGAGACTATAATATAATCCCTAAGGAATCTTTTTGCATCACGTTTTGCATGAACATTCCTTGATCTCTCAAAAAGCTGTTTGAATACAAACTTGTCTCCCCAAGATTTATGGAAAACATACAGTTGGTGGGATCCTCCCAGTTTAACAATCGGTTCAGTGATTGTGTGATTTGCGTGTATGCATGCGCCTGACATGCACTGCACGCATGTGTGCAGTTTGAAGAAATCTTCACTTCCTGGTTTCTTCAGAGGAGCTGATTTGTGTGTCAATCTGCTCTACCATGTGAATCAGCTGAGAAGATAAAGGTAGGAAAATAGCGTGGTCAAGTGGGTCCACCTAATCATCTGGGCGAACCGGTTTGCTCCCAGCTGATCATTGGAACTACCAGTTCGCCCGAACCAGTCCTAACCGGTAGAATCCTACCCCTGAAAACATAGTATTAACCAGCTCTGCCTCCTCATAGAGTTAATCTATGTTCATTCACTAAACTGTTATTGTTCTGGAGTAAGAACAACCTCATTATCCTCACTCTAAATATAAAATGAAATATATTGCCAGTGCTATATCCTTTGGTGAATATTTAGGGCCCCAGAGTCTGAAATGGCATATTACTTAGTTTGGTAGGAGATTTCATACTATAGATGGGACACAAGTTGAAGTGTGCAAAAGTAGAGGTATTCAGTTTTGAGTTCAATATTCAAGTCAGTAATTTTTGAATTTCACATGGGCTGTCTTGATTTAATTGGAAGTGTTCTGACACATTTCAGAAACTTCAGAAAGGCCCTATTTCAAACTGAAAACACATGTGCATACTCAAAACAGATGTCAAGATATCAGTTTCAAACTGTACACAGATTTTCAGCATAGGAATGGCGTTTACCTAGATTTTAGGTATCCTTGTAAAACCACACTTATGTGGATCCTCACAATTTTATATAGGATCATCTTAAGCCACAGATCACTTCCATCCACACAGAATGAACCAAAGCAATTACTTTAAGCTGTTGTTGCAACCATAATGACAAATAGTCCTTCCAATTCTACTTAAATGTAGTTTTAATATTTTATTCTTGTTTTCTACAAATTTATTTAAAAAATAAAGCAGTTTAATCTTTACAAAATATCTTGTTTTATATGTTAAGATAGAGTTAAAGTATGGGAAAACAATTAAGGGAACTTTGGGTAGTCTCTTGCATCAGTGGTGGGTTCCTACTGGTTTACTCCGGATCTTGTGAACCGGTAGTAGTGGCGGAGGGGGGCTCCACCCACCCACCCAGATGTCATTACGGATGCTCTGCGCATGCTCCTGTTGCAAACCGGTAGCAGAGGTAAGTGGAACTCACCCATCTTGCATAATAAACATTCAGAATCTTGAGTTAAGATTATGTAAAAGCTTTGGGAAAACATGTTTTGTTGAAGCAAAGCTTTGCTACAATATATTTTTTCAACTGACCTGCAATTTACTAAGTTTTTGTTTATTTTACCACATAATCAAGAGCAACTCTTTGTGGCTTACCTATAGTTAAAAACATAAAACAAAATACTCATAATAATACAAAAAGTCCCCTTGGTATAGCATAACCGAGGCAACCACAGCATTCAATTCAGAATTATTCCAGGGTGGCCTCATATAATTTTTTGACTCAATATCCAGGGGAAAGACAATGTTTCAAGGTTTTACAAATGACTAACAGGTCAGGGCCCTTCTTGAGGGAATATGCTTTTCCAAGAAGCAGGCACTGTGATATAGGAGGTATTATGTTTCAAGTTACCACACAAATAACCCAGTTCTGTGCCATAAAAGTGTGAATGTAATAGTCTGTATTTATTTCTGAGATACTTTTGATATATTGCTGTGTATCCTTTTCACAGGTTTTGTTAGTTATGCTAAAATGGGTTCAGTGGTGAGGCAAATGAATGTGATCAGGTACATGAATGTCCAACACAAGGATAACATGGCCATACATCTCAGAAACAACCAACAGACTATTAGAACCATATGGCATCAATGTAGCACACAAACCATTAAAGCCAACCAAAACAACTTAAGTAAATCAAAAGATCCAGTGGCCCTAGAAGAAAAAACAGGAGTCATCTACAACATACAGTGTAAGGATTGCACAACTATTATGTAGGACAAGCAGACAGAAAACTAGTGGAGCACGTCCATGAATACCGACCTCCAGTTAGAAGACATGATGAAAACTCCTTAATTTCACAACACATGAACAGACTTCACCATAGTTTCAATTGTGAAGCAACCTAGATCAAGCAAAATCCAAAACACTAGAGAATTCCTGGAGGGCCTGGTACTCAGACAAATCAGTTATCAACAGGCACATAGAAATAAGCAACATCTACACTGAAAAGAGACAATCAAAAGGCTAAAACTTCTGGTCAGCAATCAACACACAGACAAGCAGAGATTAACCAAAATTAATATTAGATTAACAACAAACAGCCTAATAAGAAACATTCCCACCAACACTGACCAGGCAACCATTTGTGTATAATCACAGATCAAATCCCATTCCCTTCTAGCACTGATGTTAACTAGCTGGGTAATGTAACATATTCTAGAAAACAATCAAGGACACCACAGTTCAACCCTGAGTTACTAATATTCTCTTTTATTGAAAGTCACATGTTTTTGTATCCATTTTAATAAGCCACTTTGGTCCTGAGGAAGAAAAAAAACCCATTAGTACTAAAATGAAGTCTCAGGCATAGAAAAGATAAAAACCACCAGAAAAGGTAAAATTTGAAAAAGGGAGGCAAAATTTAAAAGTCTGAAAATGTTGATGGTACCAAAAGGAGAACATAGTTAGAAAGACATGGGGAATGGGAAAAAGATTAATGGGCTTGAAATCATAAACCATAGAGAATGAGCAGAGCAAAGTCAGAACACTGAGGAGGACTTTATTCAGGCTCAATAGGTACAAAATTAAAAGTAAAAAGAGAAGATGAAAAACGTTTTAAGGGCTTTAATGATAGAAATACAGATGAGGGCCACAAGAGAAGAAAAGCAGCAATGTTGCTGAAGAAGACTAGACAATTTATAATCCAATGGGTCATCCTTTTAGACATATTAGTGAGTGTAGAGAAATTGATGGAGATTACACAGGTGTGGGAGACTTACCTGAGCAACCTACAACTTTCCCTGCAAAGTTCCCCATTGATGTTCTCCCTGCAGCTTCCCAGAGTTCCCCAATGATTTATGGAAAGGTGTCAGGGAACACTGCAAATGAGGTCATAGCAGCAGCAATGCTGAATAGCTGCAGTGCAGTGATGCTGAAATTGGGAGAACTTTTCAAAAATTCATTCCCATGGGAGTAATGGGACCTGGTATTGCCCTACAATGAATTTTGTCTAGTTAAAGATTACAGACATGAGAGTTTTAGTAGTATATAATTGCCATAATCTTTAGTGACAGAGAAATTGGGAAGGATGGAAAGGCAGTTATTACAGCTCCCATCTTCCCATCTCCAAAACTCTGCATTTTTATTTCATTGATAAATATACTTCCACATTCACTTCACAGAGAAATGACCTATTTCCAAGGTTGCAACTTGTTCTGCACCACATTATTCTTCCATTCTTCACATGAAGAAGGATTTCCATTGAAGAATTGCTTTTCATATGTGTTAATGCAAATGGCTGGGAATTCCCTTGACTTTTACAATGGCAGTTTTTGTTTAGATAAAAAAACAGTTAAATTATTCTTGATAAAAAGAGCATTATCTTTCATATGACTTGGAGGTTTTAAGCAGCTCTTTCTTACCCATATTCTAAAATTCCATTTTTATATACTCCATATGTTTACCTCCTGTTTCATGGGTATCAGATTCAATAAAGTTACAATATATTCATTCATTTTATGAGGAACAACATTAAATAAATTAATAATAAAATAATAAACTGTATTCAACCCCCCTTCACTATTGTCAACTTTATTATGCTGCATCCTGTTCCACAATTGATGAAATTCATTTTTTTCTCATTAATCTACACTTAGTACCCCATAATGACAAAATAAAAACAGAATTTTAGAAATGTCTATAAATTTAGTAAAAAAATGGGTGTGTGTGTGAGAGAGAGAGAGATTATAAACAACAGGAAGATACCTCTTTCCAAATAAAAGTCATAAAATCACAAAGTACAGCAATTATAATACATGAATAAAATACCTTATTAACTATTTAAAGTTCAATGTGTGAGAAAGAATTGTTCATCTGTCTCTTCAGACCAGTGTATGTATCTGGATAAAAATAAATGAAAACAAAAGATTTTTGATATATAATCAATG
The DNA here is from genome assembly GCA_036250565.1 of Sibynophis collaris. Lineage (NCBI taxonomy): Eukaryota > Metazoa > Chordata > Lepidosauria > Squamata > Sibynophiidae > Sibynophis > Sibynophis collaris. The sequence continues at coordinate 256,642 of JANHFK010000123.1, forward strand.
ATATATTAAATTAGCTATATTTCTATATTTTCTCTTCTACATTCTCTCTTATTGAGGATTTTCTGAAAAATATAGCTGAAGATCACATTTGAATCACAATAATTATGAAAAGATATGATACTTTTGTAAAAACATAGTGTTAAGTCCTGTCAATTGCCCGGATAGTCCTTGTCACTTTCTTGGCAAGATTTTAGAAGTGGTTTGTTCTTGCCTCCTTCCTAGGGCTGAGAGAAAGGGACTAGCCCATTGGCTTTGAGCCTAAGGTGGGACTAGAACTCATACTCTCATGAATTCTAGTCTATTGTCTTAACTGGTTCTCTAAAATAAAATTTAATCAAATTTAAATTAGTCTTTCATGAAAAAAAGAAAAAGAAAAAAGGAAAATGTCCTTCCCTCTCCTAAAACCAGAAAAGATTGTTCCTACAGATGTGTGATGAAAGCTCCTCAGCCCAACCATTGTGGCCTTCTTACCTAAAAAGCATGCTTAAATGTGACCTGCCATCATCCTAAGATTTATCTGATGATTAGAAGCATAGACTCATAGCTCAGAGCTATGCTGTAAGAATATAAATTTGTAAAAAGGGTAAAAATGCAGCAGTACTAGGAATGGCACAGAATATTTTAAACAATTAGTGGAAACATTCATTTCTAACCATCAGTAACTTTATGTATGTTTAGAATAATAGCTAGCCTATAAATATCCTACTAACCAGGGGTATCTATAGGAGGAGGGTATCCTCAAAAATGGTCACTTCTGTATTATTAAACTGGAAATCAGTTCCTTGAGATGTATAGAAAAAAGGGGTGGGACTTTGATTGCATGGTCACACCCATCAGCTCAATTTTTTTTACTTCATCCTACCATTGCCTCTTCTACTACCAAAAGAAGAAGAAAGAAGAAACGCCATTTTTCATAACTCCTAATTGGCAATCGGACCAAAGCTTGTTGTGGTACACTATTTCTTGAATTTGTCCTTCCTAAACAGTCCTGTCCAAATTATGCTCATTCATTAAAGTCTAATGTATTTTTCTTTCTTTCTTTCTTTCTTTTTTAAGTCTATTGTATTTTTCAAATTGCAGAACCAATTGAAAACTCGCAGCTTTAAACAGGATTATATGAATATGAATATGAGAGAAAGTGCCTGATATATATTTTCTAAAAATCAAAACTTCCTATTTACTCTCCATTTCTAAATTCAATTGAAAACATTTCCATAACATGCACCCACTAGATGTTACACTATTTGTATGTCACTTTAGAATATATTAATGCCATGACAGTCTACTCTGAGTTTTTCTATATTTGGTGTTTTTAAACAGTTTATATTTGTTATCATATCAAAGACAGGCTTGCAATTTTCAAAAGGAAGAAGGGAACAGAGCGCCCAAGGCTCTTCCAGCATTACATTTCTTATTCCATTTTATCTTTCCTGGTTTTGACTAATGTCAGTAACAGCTACTGGTAATAAACTGCTTGTTACAGCTCGTTCTTGCCTTCAAGCAGTGGCTTTGATACATTGTCAGCCATTGGAAGCATTTCCTGATTACATTTCCAAATTGCTTGTTTATTGATCGAAAGTTAATAAAGCAAAAGACAACTTTATGGGCTGAAATTAAATGAAAGTTTCCTTTGATGTTCAAATTATCCAGTCAACCAATGTGCAGTGAAATGTAATCATTTCAAAGTTCTATCTGAGCAGGAAGAAAATATGTCAGATAAAGGAATTCTAGACAAGACATTGTATCAAAGTACTAATGAGAAATAGTCTTTAGTTATGTAGATATTTTATTTTTCCTCCAAGATAAGATAGAGAAGAAAGAGCAAAGTACAAATATGCAAAACATGTGCATAATTTAACTAATCGTGGTTTCTGTATTTTTGATTAGCAACTATAAATAAAAATGTGCTTACCTGTAATCCTATCAGAGTAATGCACAAGTGAGGTGCTTTTAGTGATAGATAATCTGGAAGAAGCTGGTGCGCATATTGCCAGACAAAGTGGAGAATATTCTTGGATTTCTCTGCATTTCTAATCAGAAGCAAAATTGCTAATATTTCCATCAATAGCTCATTTCCAATGAGTTATGTACACATGATAAATTAAAAACAACTTGTAAATGATCACAATGCTATTATACTATTCTTGGCTAGAATTGTTTTGTTTCTGTTTAAGAGGGTCATTAATTGCTGAAAACTCATTAAGTTTGACAGAATATAAGTGTACACCTAGTCAGTTCAGTAGGGCAAGATGTGTAGTACAAAAATGGCAAAATCAAACACACTGTTTTCTCTATCAACAATCCTCTGGAACTACAAGACCTGGGCTAAAAACTATAATGAGAAATAGAGAGAGAAAAATGCCAGGATCCTTCCTGCTTATTAGACCAAACATTTCCCTCAGGGATATAAGAAAGCCAGAAGGCAATTAAATGGCAAAACAACAAGGTCTTGTTTGGCCAGACTGAAAACAAAGAGAAGAAACAAAAGGAATAATTTATATCTTATCAGATGACAAGGGACTTGGCTATCAAGTCAGAACATTGGCCCATGTTGCTCATTTGTCCATTCCAGAAGTGGGAAATATCTGGCCCAGGAGCAAATGTAGCCTGAGAGCTGTCCACATCTAACTTTGATATTGACCTTTCTCCGAAAGTATTCTCTCCAGAAGGTAGCTGGGAATTTTTGATCCTCTAAAGAAGTTGATCACTCCCACCATTATTTTCAAGTAGATTTTGGAGAGCTACTGTTTGGGGACAGTATAGACTATTTCTTTTGGCATATTTTTCTAACATATAAAAATAGTGATAGAAGCTACCATAATGGTGTATACATTTTCTCTGTCCTCAGAGTAGAGGAGAATATATAGATGTTACATTATGTCAGGCCGCTATGTGCAGAGTTATAAAGTCTTCCAATGTCTACAAGATGTATAGTGTATAGTGCACAGTGTATAATTTGTGTGGAATTTTCAGAGCCACTACATAACCACTTTCATCCTTACTAGGGCTCTTCGGATGTTAGTAGCCAGTTGTCAACACCCAAAATTAACGTCTGGCTGTCCATGTCTGAGGAATTCCAGTAAGGATGAAACTTGTGGTGACCTGGGGCATGGCACAGAGGTAACACAGGCAGCTGGCAGTTCAAACTGCCCCTTTATTGCTCCAAATTTCCCCAAATGCTCCACGTTTCTGCCAAGTCCCAGAGGCACTCAACATTCCATGAATTCAGCATTTGTTCTCAACAAATGCCTGTCCCTACAGCATCTCCTTAAGTCTCAGTCCCCAGGTATGCCTTGTGAAGAGGGGAGGGGTACTCTCCTCCCAAGTAGTCAGGTCAGTCTGAGCTGTTCTCGCCTTCTCTCCACTCTCCATACTCGAGGATCAGGAGGGGGTGGTCCTTGCTCATCACCTGAGCTCTGTCTCTCATGTTCACTGCTTAGCCTGTTTTGGTCATCCTTCCCCACTTCCTCCCTGCCTACAAGCTGTCGCAAGCTGTCCCAATCCTGAAAGGCCCTGGCCTGATTGGGCCTGCTCCTCCCCATTTTCCTCTGAAGCTAACATAGCCACCCCCTTGATATCCATCACCTCCAGTTCCAGCTCGTCTTCCTCCACAGATTCAGGCTCCAATGGGGGCATTGTTACATGCTGGTCAGAGGTGAACAGTGTAAACAAATATCATAGGATTGCTTGAACAGGATGGTTAACTCATAGGATTCTTTCTCCCATAGAAAAAATATTTATTAAAAATCAATGTATCTTTTTCATGTAATCTTATCTCATCATAAATTATTTTTTTATTGAAGTAACTAATAGTACTAACTTTCTGGAAATTGTTATTTGGTCTTGTACAAAGCACATTCTAGTTTGCATATTGATGTCAGCTGTGCTACTGATGACTATGATCCAATAATGTACAAATCCAGACATTCAAACCTTCACATTTCTTCAAAGGCCAGTCCTTAGTAAAACATGACATTTTGTAGTTTAGGTTCTAAATATACACATATACATACACACACACACATAGTATGATTGCAAACCAAAAGTACACATATAGACTGGGTGAAACCAGGCTTAATAGCAGTAACTGTGAGAGGGATCTTGGAGTCTTAG
>JANHFK010000131.1:12323-26554 GCA_036250565.1 Sibynophis collaris
GGCGTTGTGTGTTGGGGATCAGGCCGAGGCTTCCTTAGCCTTGTGGGTTGGGGAACAGGCCGATGCTTCCTTGGCCTTGTGGGCTGGGGAAAAGCCTGAGGTTTCCTGGGCTTTCCTGATTAGAGAGCAGGTTGAGGCTCCCAAGGCTTTGTGAGGCAGCCTCTTAGGCCAAGGTAGGGGGACCTGGGGAGCAGGCCAAGGCTTGGAATATTCACTAAGTGACCAGTCATTAAGTAAATTCATGGAGAATAAATTCATGGAGCAGCTACTGTTAGGTATTTAGTAAATTGGGAATCTAGAAAGCTGGCCAAAAGAGGAAAAAGAACATCATGTCAAGAAAGAGATAAAGATACATTTAGCATACGCTCCCCAAGGCCCAAGCTTTACCAAGGAACTTTTATAACCTTAAATCCATGGCTTTTGGAATATTTTGATTCACTAATACGAAACCTGAGTTTGAGCTGTACTATTGTATTATAATGCAAGGAATCACAAATGGCATATAACTGAAAAAAGAAAAAAATGGTACCAGATGCTTTCTCTTTGGGTTAAAGGCAGTTTATATTGATGTAAAAGTCTTTTCCCCAGTATAGAGGTGCTCTTTTAAAAAAAGTTGTATGAAGTTTTCACTTTTATTTGTTTAAAAAAATACGGTACGTGTCATCCATCTGACTTAACTTTTCGCAGCAGGAGCAAAGCTCTCCAAGAGATGAATTTGTTTCCTTTTCTTTATTATTTAGGGAACCCGAAGCAGGCAGTTTGCTGGCGAGACAGATGTGGTTGGGCAACAACAAACATCTATTTTCATAACTAGAAACAAATTTAGTAATTGCCTCTTTCAGTAGTACTTGATCAAGCAGGAAATGAAATTCCTAAATGGTAGTTAGTACAAATATCTATTGCTAATGAATAATGAGGCACAGTTCCGTTCTCTGGGATTCTGAGTGATTTAGAGACAGGGAAAAACATATTCTGAGTCTTTTCTGATTTTTAAAAATATTTTTAATTGAAAGTCTTCACCACACCCCTGTATATAAATATATGATTATGTGCCATCAAGTCATTGTTGACTCCGAGCAACCATGTAGATTTTCTCCATGACAATCTAGCCCTAACCTGATCTTTCAGGTATTCCAATAGTATATATGCCTTTCAATTAAATGTCCTGTAGTGTCCTTGGTGTTCTTTGATCTTGGTTGTTTGCTGGCAGACATTTCATTACTCAACTAGATAATATCATCAGTTACTAATGATTACTTACAGGCACTGATGATGCTATTTAGTTGGATAATGAAACATCTGCAAGCGAACAACCAAACTCAGTCACTAAAGATGCCACAGTTCAATTTCTTCTGTTGGAATTAAAAGTCACGTATGTTTCATGCACAAGCCCATATATTGTCTCTATAACTCATGACTGAATTACCGCAATTAATTACCATACTCAGTGGCAGTACTAAAACCATTAAGGAGGAAACCACCTCCTCACCAAAACTAGCAGGGCAAAGGACTGCATATAAACAGGGAGTAAACCCTACACTCACTAGCCCTGATATTACCTAGTTAGGTAATGAAACATCTGCAAGCAAACAACCAAGCTCGCAGAGCACCAAGGAGTCCATTCTACAGTATGCTTTTTTGTTGTCTTATTTTTAATACAGAATATTTTATGCAGATTGTTAGAGGTAGATTGTTTTGCTATTCCTATGCATGAGACTCAATTCTCTTGGAAGAAATAAGGCAGTTTAAGACTCGAGCCACTTATTTATTTGTAGAAATAAATAATAAGAAACAGTGCAACATGCAATTGGTTTGTAGTTTGTATTGCAGTTTGCCTCTCATCCCTTCTTACTATCATGATAGCCTCTGAAGCAGGTAGCCATTTATTCCCATGGATGTTCCTGAAGTCTTTTAAGTCTTTAGGATTCTTTTAAATCACAGAGTTTCCATGAGATTCATTGCCTCTAGATTTAAGTCCACACAGCAGGGAGAAGAGGTTCAGTCTGATTTTTAGGGTAGGCATTTAACTTTTGCTGGAGAATTAAAAGGAATAGGGGAAAGACAAAGCTAATAAGTGAATCCCACTCTCCTGGTATAACACATTCAAAGAGCACCTGTCTCGTGCCACTCTGAGTTGCAAAGGAGACTCTACCTTGTAGCCAGATGATCCACCAAATAGTTGAAATAGACTCCAGAAGTTTGGCAATCACCTGTTTTACAATCCAAGGAAGGACAAACGAGATGCATGAGCTTATGCTATGCTACCATAGATGCTGAGGCAGAGATGACAGGAGATTACACAATCTGCAAGATAAGACTTAAACTCTGAGATATAAAGTATTTGTTCCCTAGCAACAAGGCGGAAAAGGCAAATTATTCCAGCATAACTTGGCTAACTCCAATTTAACTTAGCTCATTAATTCCAGAAGTTTTTCCTGCTAGTAAAGTGTTCAAAAGTGTTATAGGTATGCCCGCTATTTGACTTTTTAGAAAATTAAGAGACCTGTTTGCTCAAGCTGTAGTATTTTAGGAAGCTGTTTTGTATTGTTGAACTACACCTCCCAGCAGCCCAGGTAGCACAGCCAATGTTAAGAAACCCTGTAAATTGTATTATAATAAAATCTATAGGTCTACCTATCCCCCAGTCCTGCTATAAATAATTGAAATGGTTCATATCTTTTTTCCTGCCTTTTAAAATCTTGTTAATTTCAATTGTACTTGATTGTATCCCATGATATTTAAAAATATTCTCTTTCATTATAAATGTTGCATGGCACGAAGGATTGAGAGTCACTATCAATTACAAGTGGCTAATTGTTTTCTCCACTTCCCAGTTCTCTGATTTTGAAGAGAAAGCATTTAGAAGGCTGAATTTGCAGTTTGTGACCTCTTGATATGATAAAATTTCTCTCAGTTATGGAGAGTTCAGACTTGTGTGTGTATAAAAATATTAGGTTAAAGTTGAAAATTGTCAGCCACAAAATTGGTAGTTTCTATCAAAAAGGAGGTATGAACTGTTTGCAAATTAATTTTATTCAAATAAAATGAAAAGCTCTACTTGATTTTCGTGCCAATTAGGTTATCCTTAAAAAACAAATGTTTATGCTTTGTAAAATGAATATATTTCTGTAATGCAGACCTTATGATTAAGAAACAAATATGATGTGGGCCATGGGATGTTTACTCCTTAAAAACTCCTTAAAAAATAGTATATTCCATATACTATTAATGGCAGTGCAGATACATGGATCAAGTAAACAAATATAAAACCATTCTCTTGATGGCAGAATAAATGTTCTATGCACTTCTTTCCTCTGGAGAGAAAAATCCACAATTAGATCATCTTGGATGCTTCAAAGTCAATATTACAAAGACTTGCAAACTCCATTTGAGGTACAAGTATAGAAGTAGGCAGTGTTGGTAATACAGTATTTTAGCAGTGGGCCAACAAATGGAAGAAGCATCTTTTTCTACCTGCTTTCTGTTAGTTTCCTTTTTATAAGGAAGATACAGAAAGCCTGTCTGATAGCCTCTCTTGGTGTTTGCTAGAGTAATTAGATGTTCTGCTAACCTTAATAGCGAAGGCATAAAAATAATCAAATTGGATTGAGTTAGATATAAATTTATGTGCCTTCTCATGGTTTAAATGGTGATAAATTGGCATGGATTGTGGAGCATTATTTTTCCATAAGGTTGAATTCAAACCTCTGAGCTCCAATTACAAGATAGGGGATTTCAAATAAAGTTGTTAGAACATTATTCTTGTGGATTCATGATGTCCAGTGGAACAGCAAAGTGCCTTGGAAAGTGACAAACTTTCTTTCATTAAAAATACTTAAGCAGAGTTCTCCTGGTTGCCTTTCAGCTGTGTTTCAATCTTGCATTTCACTAGGTTGGACTAGGTAATTTTCAAAGAAGTTTTGGGTGTAGTAGTTGTTTGGTAATGGGATTATGTGTAACAGCATTATTATAGAAGATCTGAAAAGTAATTTAGTTGTGGTTCTTACAATTAAAGATTGGTGTCTCTAGAAAGGAATTGATACTGGTCAAAGTGATGGAATGTTTTGTGTTATGGACTGTTACCAGTCTCAACTTAACCAGGATGGAGCTTGGTTTGGAAGACCTGATGCACAAGATAATTAATTGGTCTTGCAAATGCTATGAGAGCTCAAAATCATTCCAACAACTTTTTGCTACAGAGATAAGATCCAAGTAAGTTTTTCTGTCTTTGCCTTCCCAAAGGAAATTGTTCCTCTAGTTCCTTTAAATTATATTGCTTTAGATCAGAAGAACTACAGTTGGAAAGAAAAAAATTGGCAAACTAGACAGTTTTATAAGAATGGAAGATGTATAAGAATGAAAGTTCCTGAAATAGTAATGCAATGTAGTAATTCTGAAGTCATTATGTGTCTGCTTGCACAAGGAGCTTTGCAAGTTGTGCTAAATTTTGCATCAGTAAAAAAGCATCTTTGGGTCTAATTATATCTCACACTGTAGTCCTGTAGAGCAATCACTGAAAAGATATATTAACTTCTGATCCAATCTATTTAGGAGCAAATCTGCCTTTTCACTTTGATTTATTGGGGCTTGGATTATTGAATGTATGATCCACAAATAGGATATTGGACCTACATATAAGTAAGTCCTACAAAAATCTAGGTAGACTTAGAATTCCTCTGTTACTTACATCAGGAACTGATTGATATATGTGATAGGATAAAGTCAAGGTTGATGTGCATTTTAAAAGTCATTATTACATTGGATATGCCAAAATGAGAATATGGACTAGATACATACTCAGGATGTGCCCAAAAGCACCTTTGTGGATCTCCACAAGAGAAGCATTTTATAAATGAAAAATAATATGCAAACAAAATGGCTAACTTATTGCAAGATACTGGAATTTTGCAAGGGGAATGTAAAAATAAAATCAAGAGAGGAATTGGTAGCACAGGGATATACCTCTCAACGGTTCTCTTATTTACCATTATTAGAAAGATTTAAAGTAAACAAAAGAATTTACGGTTTTGAATATTTTAAGACTCACTTGAAATAGAAGGCCTGCAGCGACTCAGTAGGGAGAACAGGCCCAAGGCCTGCAGGGACCTTGTGGAGCAAGATGAAGGGGGAGATAGGCAGGGGCACTGTAGCATCCCTGCAGTCAATTATAAGAGTGCTGCAGCGGCCATAACTTCAAAACTAGGTTGTAAAAGTAGCTTTGAATGGTTGTAAGTCAAGGACTGTCTATAAATGCATTCTAAATTTATGTTGGAAATGTGAACAACAAGGAGGAACATTTTATCATGTTGGGTGGACATGTCAAAAACTAGAAAATTCTGGGTTGAGATATACACATTGATTCGGAGGATTGATTGGCGTATTTTTTAATGGGATTTTATGGGGGTTTTTAGTAGGGTTTTAACTGGTTTTTATCTGTTTTTAGAACAGGCTATCTATATTGTATTTGTACCTCACTGTTTTTATTCGAGGCCTGTTCACCGCCCTGAGTCCCGAAAGGGAGAAGGGCGGTATACAAATTTGATTAATAAAATAAATAAATAAATAAAAGATTAATATACAATTGACACCAGAGGTTTTTCTTTTGGAATTGATGGACAAACCATTAGAAAAAAGTTGTGGAACTTTGTTGTTGTTCATGATAACAGCAGTGAGATTATTATATGGACAAAAATAGAAAGATTTAACATTAACCCAAGGGGAGGAATGGTTGGTGAGGATGATGGAACTTGCTGAGAAGGCTAAATCTTTTTTAAGATTTAAAAATCTTAAGACTTTTTTAATCAGAGAAAAGTCAGTATGTGTACTGCCAATTGGAAATCCCTTATAAACTTTTTGTGAAAAGGAGAAAAAATGAATTTACGGTTTACAGTAAGTAAGTATAATCTATCCTAGACAGAAGAGTGTTATGTTCTAACCATAGAATAAGAGGTATATTTATAATTGTACTTATAACTGCTGTAAAGATTGAAGCTAGTTTGCATCTTTTCCCCCTCCTCCTTTTCTTTTACTTTTTTCTTTGTATTTTTAGCTTTCTTTTTTCTTTTTCTTACTTTATATTACCGTAGTTTGTATTAACAAAACAATTCTATCTTCCTTTTTTAAAAGCAATATTTCATTAAAAATATACACACTACATGTAAAGGAACTGGCTCTGATAGACCTCACTGCAAATAATCTTTCAATACCCTTAAGGTCCATAGAAAAGTTGACTGAGGTGTATGATTCCCATTGCTATTTAACATTTTTGAAGCCAGAGAAGCTTGTGATCATTATAATCCTCAAAGCATCCTATGCTTTGAAGTAGTCCTATTGATGTAGAGGTGCTCCTGTTAAATAAGGACTTCAAGCATTATAACCTGAGGGACTTGACCTTGAGTCAACTTTAGGGTAGGTAAGGACAACAAAGTAGGGATTCTCGGAAAAGGAAAGAGAAGAAGGTATTTCTACAGCTCTTTTTTCTCTTCTTTGGCTTTTTTTATCACTCAGCACATACAATGGATAGATTTTCTGGCCTAAGAAAAGGCTAGAGGGCAAATTCAACAGCTGTTTTATCGTCTACACTCTGTCTGTTATAGGAACAAAATTAGTAAATGGGAAACCAGAATATTAAGGGGCATAAATAATGTGGAACCGAAGTGGTTAGACACAACACTCAGTTGTAAAACCTTTTGGATTTCACTATCCAAATTGGTAATTTTACCAGTTTTATTTCTTTTCTTCACATTTTGTCAGAAGGTGCTTTCTTTACTTTTTAAAACCCTGGTCTTTGTCGCTTACCAACAACATATGTGCTAGGATTCAGTGACAAACATTGCCAACGGTTCATCTGAGAGTTTGTTTCATGTGAAGGAGGAGGGTGGGGAGGACATGAATGGAAAATGTAGATTAAAATGTGGATTTGGGAATCTGGGACAGTTCTCAGTAGTGTTTATTTTTTTCTTCCCGGATTACTCTGCGAGTAATCTCTAAGGATAGTGGAGTTGTTGATTTGGGTGGCAGGGTGATAGCAATTTCTAGAAAAACCAGTTGTAGCTTCCAACTATGGGTGTTTGTTATGGATTTCTGAACTTCGTGCTTTCAATTCCAAGACCTGCAAAAATCACACAGCAGGTGGGATGTATCACAAAGAATCTCTTGAATTTTAATGTAGTCTTACTTCAAAGTAGCCTAGAATACTCTTGTTTAGCTTTATGCCACCTTTGGTAATTTTCAAGTAGCATTTTTTCCAGGAACATCCTTCAGGTTCATATTTTCAATTTTATCACCTCATAACTTTACTGTATTATTGTTTTTTTTTGCTCATAAAGATCTACCCAATCTTTAGTCTTGAGATTAGTATTTAAAATAAACCCAAATGAATCCTAATTCAGAGTTGCAAGTTTATGCAAAACAGGAGCTACGATTATAGCAGCTACCTCAGGAGGTGACTTTTGTTCAGAATTCCTAAAACATGAAATAAAATTCTTCAGTAATGGTGTTCTTCATGTAAATTTAGATAGCAAAAATTATAATTTCTAGTCATCATGGCCAAAGATATTCACATATGATGGTAGACATGTTGGTGTGGTATTAGACATGGAGAAGTTTTCTGGTACAGAATTTATAGACCCATAGAAATAATTCCAATCCTATCTTTACTGGTGCAGAAAATCTACTGCTTCAGCATCCTTACCATCCAGCTTCTATTTAAAACCTCAAATGAACAAGGGTCCAGCACTGTTTGATGCAGTTTGTTCTACTATTAAACAGCTTCCATTAGCAGAAGCATTTTAATACTTAGTTTAACCCAACTGTCTTTTGTATCTGTTTGTTTGCTTCCCCTGTTAGGAAAGAAATCATTTTATCACTGGTATCAGAATCTCTGATCATCAGAGATTATGGTGAACCACAATTTCCTGTAGCATTAATTTAGTAATGGGAAACAATGTTCAATGCCATAGATTAATAATTTGTAGACAGCTACATATTGTCCAGCTGCAAAGTAAGACAGAGTGAGTGAAAAATTTGGAAATCATTGTCTTGGGTACTTTGGAATGTCATTTTTGCAAACTTATACTGAGTAATATATTACTTTGAACCCACAACCATGTGTGTATAAATGTAGCAGGCATTAGTAGATTGATAGAACCTTGACAGATGTCCCTGGCTTTGCTTTTCATTATTTTACATGTATCTTTAAAATTTACACATACACACACACATACACACACACAGTTTTGCTCACCTCCCCCCAATTTTCCTGCTGGAAAACTGAAGAATGTATTCTCCAGGGCACCATTTCTCAACTTTAACAACTTTAAGATGTATGGACTTCAATTCCCAGCATTCCAGCTGGGGAATTCTGGAAGTTCAAGTCCATACAAGTTAAAGCTGCTGTGGTTAAGAAACATTGCTTTAGGGAACTTCAGCTGGGTTATCAGTTACTCATCTCCCTAAACTATAGGAAGCTCCCATTTATCTTTCAATTCTACAATTCATGTAGATTTTGTGAATCCTTTGTAATCCTTTTATCCCTCTGCTTTTCTTTCCTGGTCTATCTAGTATAATCTCTGGAATTCTACACAGGTGTTGGTGCTTAACCCAGGAATTGTTCTGCTCAAGCAACAATCCGCCAGTGTACTGGAATAATCAAGGCTGGTACTGATTTAAAATTGCATTCTATGTGTGCCTATTCATCTAATGTATTTATTTAGCTGAAAGGCACTGGGTTTCTTCAAGGCCCTTTGTGGAATGTCAGGCAAAATTGTGCAAAACCCAGTTTGCATTGGGATAGCCAGATAAACCATTTCCCTTCATTTGTTCTTAATTCCCCCCCCACCAAAAAAATCTTTTAACTAATGTACATACAGCAGGCACATAATTTCACACCACATCAAATGTTATTGGTTAAAGGAACTCTTTATATGGACAGAGGAGAATTAGTTTCTGTGGGGAAATGTTAGCATACAGCTCGACCCTCTGTCCATTTAAAGCAGGATTCCCTGGTCCCTCTAGTCCTTGCTATTTCCATCTTTTTTACTTATTGGCATCTTTCCTCCTGCACTTTCTTTGACCAATTGTTCTGGTTTGCTGGTTATATAATAATGGAGCAACTTCTGCAATGCAGTTTCCATTCCATGTGCCCAGTTGCTGAGCTATGTCTATCCAAACACAGGGAATTACTACAAATTTCCAAGATTTAACAGGCAAACACATTCCTTGTTCTAGTGACTCATTTCCTGATTTTTAGGAATGTTTTGCCAGATAAAAAGTGTCAAAAGTACATTAGAGAAAAAAGGGAGAATAGCAGAGAATGCATTGTGAAGAACCACAACACAAACACTTCAGCAAAATAGGGACACTTTTGAGGCTGCATCAGGGGAAGGGAGGACTATACACTTTCATTCTTCCAGTGTGAGTACCCGAACTGGGAGAACGTTGCTCTTAATTTGGGTGTAGATATTCTCTGGTTCAGTTCTTCCATTGAAGAACTATGAAACTCCCATCTGACCTGTCAAAACTTCTGACAAATGTTTTTCTTGAATTTGATCCAGCTTCGTAACAAGCAAGAGCTTCGTGGAAGCCAACTTTCTGCTCTGAAGACTATCTAGATGTGTTGATCTGAAATTCCCAACGGCCCCCACTGGGTGGGGATGATGAGAGTCACAGGCCAGCATGAGGGTGCCAAGTTGGGGAAAGTTCATTCGGTCTATACAATGGATTATAAAATTAACTGAATTTGCAGAAATGGTGAAGCTGACAAGTTTGATCAGAGAGAAAAACAACAACAAAGTTGGGATTTTGTTTTTCCCTGAAAGGTTGGAAACCTTATATAGACTATTTTGTTATAAGAAGAAAAGATTGAATTAATGATTAGGGGAACTGGGAATTAAACCCGGACAAAATGGATGAGGAAAAGATTATAATTGCTCAATAGAAAGAATGGCAGATGACATCATTGTATCCATTGTCTTTTTTAAAATTCTCTTTTCCTCGTTTTGCTATTTTCTTTTTTTCTTTTCTATACTTCGTGTGTGTGTTCATTCTGTGAACCTAGGTTAGCTACCAACTAGATTCTCAAAACTACAATATGGATATGTGGATTCAGCCATTATGGTTATTAAGCCATAGCGCAGTTTGGCAGCAGTGTCTGCTGCAGGTCACAATAATGCAAAATTAACATAACAAGGCTTAGTTCAATATTCCACTGATGCATGAATCCAGCAGCCTTATCAACTCTTGGGGTGTCAATGTTGGAGTGCAATGTGAATATACTTCCACATCATTCAGAGCTTTTTAAATGGAAAGGTAAAAAATCTAGGTTGCATTTACTTTGCATATGGCATGTAAGTTGCATGTAAAGCTTCGTATTAGGGACTTGCAACAAATAGCTCTGACTTTTAATATTTTTATAATTTTTAAATATTTTTTTAACCCCAATTTTTATAAATGTTTATAAATAGAGCTCTAACTTTATAAATAATGTGGCAAACATATCTAGTACTCCTTCCTCCTCTTATTTTCAATAACAATAACCCTGGGAGATGGGTTGGGCTGAGACAGTGGCTGGCCCAAAGTCACCCAGCCAGCTTTCATGCCTTTCATAGCAGGACTAGAACTCACAACCTTCATCACTAAATCAAATTGGCTCTCTTTTGCTCTTATAAGGAGCACATTTTCATCTGAATAGTAAGAACGGTATTCTATGACAGGTGGAAATGTAACAACTGAGATTACTCTTCACTTTGAAAACCAATAGATACTCTGGAGGGGGGAAAAAACCCAAATTTTAACTGTTTTTCTTTCAGCTGCAAATAGTCCCAGCTAAGCCACTTGAAGGAATTGGTCTCCTATTTCAAAGTGGTTCTTTTCTGGCCTACATTTATAAAGCAGTAGGTCTTCATTCCAATCAGGAAGAAACCTTATTTGGCCAGTGCTTGGAATCGAGATAAATGAAATTGTATGCCCATTGAAAGTCAGTCACATGGGACCTGATGGTGGGAATGACAATGAATCACTCCCAGCTTATCACCCAGATTGCTTTGGGTAACAAGATTAGATTTTCATAAATTTGAGACACTCCCCCGCCCTCATGCCTTCGTGGGCAGCCAGGAGTCCAGACATGACTGGATCTTGCACATACTTGGTTGTTAGCCAGCAAATATATGTGCCTGGGTGAGGAGGAGGAGGAGGAGGAATGATTTAATAGACCAGTTTTGTATTGATGGAGGAAATAGATTTTGCTCTTCTTATTTAGCAATACAAAGTTGCAGCATCAAAGAATACACAGGTTTGTAATTAATGCTGGTTTTGTAATGGTTTCTAGAATTGGTTGGGTTTATTTTTCAAAAGTGTAATAGAAACACCGACACAAAACTGAGCAGCTGGATTGGGAACTGAAAATAGAAACATGGCAAAGATTTCCAATTCAATTAGCATCCTGTAGTTTGTTTTAGTTATCCAGAGGACCAGGAAATGAACAGCATGGTTCAGTTTAGAGCAAAAGTGGTTAAGAAGATATCTTGTGATGTGTCAGTTGTTTTGAGTCACTTGCAGTGAATTGATAGGAGTTCTGATTGCAAAGCTTTTAACTGTAGTAAGAGCACATTAAGTCATTCCCATCTGAATTAGCTGCCGAAATGAAGACATATGGGAAAGAATTTGGAGCTAAGGTTATATATCACTTTAAATTATAATACCCAAGTTTGACTTCAAGTCCAGCCAATTGTAATTTGTTTAATAAACCATAGTTAGGTAAAACTTGGTTCAGCAGTAGGGATAAAAGCAGCCTTTCCATGAAAGGATGGTGAAAATGAAATCCAGGGCTCAGGATGAACCCAGAAGCATATCCTTACTTCTATTGTAAGTGCTTGATTTATTGAAACCATGAGGGCGGTGAAGATAGTCTAGCCATCCAGCTCAACCACTGACACCTCCTAGAATTTTGCAATTGTGCAAGCAAACTTTGACATCAAGAGGCTAAGGTTCTGTGACACAATTTATGTGCATTTCATTGTACTGAAATATCTCCAACATCTCTTGTTTTGATTCCCAATCTTGAAACTCACTCCCCAGCCTGAAGTTACAGTGGACAAAGGGTGTTGGTGGCTCCCTACTGTTTATTTTTGGTGTCCTTCAGTCATTCTTGACTCCAATGACTGCCTGGACAAGTCCCTACAGTTTTTTCAACAAAATCTGCTGCAGCCTTCTTTTTTTTATAGACTCCTGCAGCCCTCTGGAAATCACTAATTAATTGATTAGTTTGTGGGTTTTATTATTCTGGGAAGTCATCAGCATAAGCCAGTATTTCTCAACCTTGGCAACTTTAAGATGTGTGGACTTCAACTCTCCGTCTGCACATTTTAAAAGTTGCCAACATTGCAAAACATTGACATAAGTCCTAGGCTTTAATTTAGCATGATATGTGAATCTAGCTACTTGTGGCTTGATGAAAGATAGTTACAGAAACCATGACTTGGGATTGTACCCAGTTCTGGGGTGGGGGGGGGAGGAATTAATATCCCAGTGTAAGATCATTAATTTTTTAACACATTGAGCCCAAATACTTCTAAATCATGGGTGTCAAACTTGCCGCATCACATTGCCGTCATGTGATGTTTCACTGTGTTTTTTTTCCATTTGCAGAGCTGGGGTAGGCGTGGCTTGTGTATGATGCATCCGGCCCGCGGGCTGCCAGTTTGACACCCCGGAGTTTAAATCTAAATTATTCTAGAATAATAGGATTCTAAAATTTCACAAAGCAGTAAAAATCATCTTATTGTAATGGGCTTTTATCATGGACAATGGACCTGGGTTGCATCTGTAAAGTTATTACATACTGTATGGTGTTTTATTTTTATTGTGTAAATTTCCTGTGTTGTGAGCAATAGGGTAGAACAGAATGTATTGCATTTTGGATACATATCACTTTTTGTTTCCATTTTGGAAACCAGTATTTTAGGCTCAGCTAGCCTCCATAACTCCTACTTTAATATGTTCAACCCACCCACTTGGCTATCATTGCCTTAGTGTAAAACTGTTCTGGAGTGTGAACCTCAGACACATATTTGTTTTCTGTGTTTTCATAGAATCACAGAACTGTAGAGTTACAAAGGAATAAAGCTCATTCAATCTTCTGCAAAATCAGTTAACTTAAAAACCTCTAGAGATATAGAACCCACAACCTTCTTTATATACCCGAGAACATCTGCAATGTCTTCCCTCAGTCTTCTTTTCTAAATACCCCAAGTTCCTTCAGCCTATTCTCAATCTCATCTCCTTAAGATTCATTCCAAATACAACTACTTTCTTCCATATTGTAATTTGTACCACATCATTGTACAGTCACATACAGCACATAGCTAAGATAAGTGAGGTTGCCTCCAGGTGACCAGGCATAACAACGGTTCCTTTTTTTCATCCTTAGATATGTATGTTTATGTCATTTTTTTTTAACTAAACCATGATCAGTGCTCATTTACCATGCAGTGAAGATACTAATGCTGGTAAAGTTTAACATTTCAAAACAAGCCATTAACACTTTTATCCAAACACATTCCAAGGTTTAAGTAGAATTTGCTAGCTGTACAAATATTTATGACTCCATTGCAACATTTTACACTGAATCGCCATTTGAAGTTGAAAGCAGGACGTTGTCATCAGATGTTTTCATTTCAGCACTTTGTACTTTTCTCCCTCTTCAAGGGATGCTTCCTGATTAATAAAATTGTGTTAAAATGAAAAGTGTTCAGTGTGCCTATAAATCTGCTGGAAGACAAAGAGAAGCTGATTGAAACATGTCAGATACTGTGACATGCCATATTGGCTGTTACTGCAACTCTGCTGATGAGTAGTGTCAAATACTGATTGTTAACCTGTCAGACCCTGTCAAATGTTGACTGCATCTTTGAAACCATCAAATGTTGACTACTATTAAATCATCTTCGGACTTTTGAGTGTTGGTTGATAATAATGTTGCACTAGAAGCTTCAAATGCCCAGAAACCCTACAATATTCAGATATACACCTTCAGACAATCCAGAAGTATATAGAATAGAATAGAATAGAATAGAATAGAATAGAATAGAATAGAATAGAATAGAATAGAATAGAACTGAACCCCCTGCTTAGACAGGAAACCCTAAACCATTTCATACAAATGGTTATCCAACCTCTTCTTAAAAACTTCCAGTGTTGGAGCATTCACAACTTCTGGAGGCAAGTTGTTCCAC